>NW_020869216.1:248684-271184 GCF_003789085.1 Penaeus vannamei
ATTTAAAAATGGAACGGTACTTCTGTTACTTGTGGTATACTTGAACGATAAATATTAAGAAATGATAAAATTTTCCAAGCGAATGGCCAGTGTATAAAACATAAACATATTTTTAAGGGATTTCACTAATACATTTTATCAATTTAGAATCCTTCGGTCATTAGATATGGGCCTAAAAGCGGATTCCCAAAGTATGACCACTATTTTAGAAATTAAAATCAGATATTTCTTTTAATCACACTAAACAATCGTTTTTTGCACTTACGCTCAATACATCAAATACACCAGACCTTTCCTGTAGACGTTATACCCAATACATCAAATACAACAGACCTTCCCTCTAGCCAAGGTCTATATGAATACTTATATAGACCTTGATATACACCAGACCTTCCTCTAACCTTCCACCAAACCGAAGCGACGCCTAACCCGCCCTCCCTTCCCCCTTCTCCCCCCCCAGCTGGCGAATCGGCAGCCGCATCTTCATCTTCTTCTGCGACTACAGGACCATCAAGGCCGCCTTCGCCAAGATGGAGTTCGCAGACAGGACGGACTTCTTCAGCGCCGGACACTTCAATAAGTTCACCAGGACCGGTAAGCTCGGTGTCCCTGGGTTTAAGACGATAGAGAGATAGATAGGTAGATAGATAGATACATACACATACACAAATTGAGGGAGATAGATAGATAGATAGAGAGAAAGAGATTATGTATTCTTTATATGATTATTCATTTATCGAACTATCTATTATTCCTTATTGTTTATATACCCATTTTATATTCATCTTATTTAATAATTCATCGTTTATTCTTCCATTCATTCATCCATGTCTGTATCTGATAATTCCTTGTTTATACTTTCATTCATTTATCTCTTATTTGGTAATTTATCCACCTATTTTCGAAGGCCTCATCAACACCGAGGGCCTCCTCTGGCAGAACAACCGCCGCTTCGCCCTGCGCCACCTGCGGGACCTGGGCATGGGCAAGACCCGCCTGGAGGAGGCCATCCAGCACGAGGCCGTGTGCCTGGTGGAGGACTTCGCGAGGCACGCGGGCCGCCCGGGGCCGCTCCCCTGGTCCATCAACGTGGCGGTCCTCAACGTCATCTGGCAGATGGTTGCGAGTAAGGCAGAGATTCTTGATTTTCGTTTTTATTAATTGATAATTTATTGATTTTACTTTTCGCGTTCACTCCATGTCTGAACAAACACCAAATTTTCATATTGCTCCATGGCCGCCCATTTAGTGCCCCGTGGCCCCCATGCAGAGAACCCCTGGTTTAAACAGACATGCCATCTCTCTCTCTCTCTCTCTCTCTCTCTCTCTCTCTCTCTCTCTCTCTCTCTCTCTCTCTCTCTCTCTCTCTCTCTCTCTCTCTCTCTCTCTCTCTCTCTCTCTCTCTCTCTCTCCCCCTCCCAGGTCGACGCCATAACGTGGACGACCCAGAGATCCAGGAAGTCAACAAACTCATCAACTTGTCCTTCGAAGAGTTCCAAGACACGGTGGTGTGGTTCGATTTCATGCCCTGGCTCATACCCATCGTGCCCCACTTTGTCAAGAAGTGGGTCGGGATCGCCCACTTGCCCGACTACATAGAAGTGATCAGCGAACGCATGAAGGTCAGCTGATGCTCTTCTGGTCTTTGTTTTTATCGCCATTTTTAGCGTTTTTTTCTCTTTCTTTGTTTGTTTTGTGGGGAGAACTTGGAGGAAGTTATGAATATAGATCATTTAAGATAATGGGAGGTAGATATAGGGCTTTTTGGTAACTATATTGACTGCTAGTTACACAGAGTAATATAGGGAGGTCTGTACAGATAATTACACATCGATAAAATAGTTATATTAACATTTAGACATGACGAGATTATAACATATGGCTGGATTCCCCTTCATTAAAGAAACTGTTTGGGAAGACTGTTGTTATCGTCATTGATAAAATACGGACAGACTGAAACTGAAGCTGAAACAAAACGTTATAAAAATATCCTCAGTAGAAACGCGAATGGAATGTAAAGACTAAACTTTTTGTTTATGAATATCTAAGCTGATATTTAGAGGTCCTATTTGGACAAAAATTGTCTGATATATTCCCATAAGAATTTCATCTAGTAAACAACAGGGTTTGTGCTGATTAGTGGGAAATATTGTCTGATTTATTTGACATTGATGAATAGCTGGTTAAAATAGTAAAAAGATATATGTGTATGCACAGATACATTATTATTAAAGCCTTAATAGTACCTTCGAAAATTTATTAATATAGTGCGCTACTTATCACACATACACACACACATACACCGAAGGGAAGGGCAAGAAAACACACGAACATGCCGAAGGCAATAGCGAAAAGGCCTTCGGCATATTCGTGTGTTTTCTTGCCCTTCCCTTCGTTGTTCCTGTTGCAATCTGTTCATCATGAATTCCACACACATACACGCACACACACACACACACACACACATATATATATATATACATATGCACATAATACCTTGCGGACATGAGCCTCCTCCCCGAGCAGAAGCACGTGCAGGAGCACCAGGCGACGCTCGACCCCGAGAATCCCCGGGACTACATCGACGCCTACCTGCTGGAGATGGAGGCCCGGAAGGACGACCCCGAGTCCACCATGAGCAGTGAGATCCTTTGCTGTTTGGTTCTTTTCCGGGTTTCTGGGGGCGTGTGCAGGAGGGTAATAGTTTGATGATGTCAAGTTTGGGTTATTGTATTTCTCTCTCTCTATGTTTGCATGTTTATTTCTGTTTCTGTCAGTCTGTCTCTTTCTCTCCCCCTGGGTGCATAAAAAGGAAGAAAAAGACTGAAACTTCATTGTAATTTCATATTCAGATTCGGAGATCTCAGTGAAAATATGACACGCGTACAACTCCAAATATGAATATCTAGGCGTTGTACTTGAAGAGCATCTCAATCTTAAGAATAGTAACGGGACGCTTTTATAACTCACAGTATGTATAATAAGAAAATGGAGAAACTGAAGATGAGATTCTTTTTCTGTTTGATTACTGTTTACAAGAATGAAATGATGAGCAAAAGGAATTAGTTCATCTCAAATTGTTCAAATCCCGATAATGAATGCATTTTTATTCTTGGAGATAAAAAGGTTCTTTCAGATTCAGTGTTTATGTTATCACTGAATATGGGAGAAGAGAACACATAATTCATACGAAATTTTGCGCCGCCTGGCAAATTATATCATAATTTACTGTTTGAAATCTTATACGTACAAAATATAAAATATAGTTTATTATTTTCCTTTATCATCATTATTATGCAAATTTTGATGACTTCAATGACTGGGTAAGTCCCGAAGGACTGGCTACAAATGTAATGTATATGGATAAATCTATAACTTGTATCGTGACTTTTTAATGTCTGTGTCATTCTATATGCCTGTTTATCTGTGTCTTTCTGTCTGTCTGTCTCTCTGTCAGTCAGTCAGTCTCTCTCTCTCTCTCTCTCTCTACACACACACACACACACACACACACACACACACACACAACACACACACACACACACACCACACACACACACACACATATATATATATATATATATATATATATATATATATATATATATATATATATATAATATATATATATAATATACACATCCCCCATTCCCTATCTGCACCCCTCTTTCGCTTTCCCTCTGTCTGTCTGTCTGTCTGTTTTCTCTCCCTCTCTCTCTTTCGGTTTCTCTCTCTCTCCTTCCTCCCTCGCTCTGCCTCTCTGTCTTCCTCTCCCTCTCTCTATCTTTTATAACCTTCCTCCTCTCTCAGTTGAAGATTTGCTGTTCTGCCTGAGCGACCTGTTCGTGGCCGGCAGCGAGACCGTGTCCTCCACCATCCGTTGGGCCATCCACTACCTGGCCAAGTACCCCGAAGTGCAGGCGAAGGTGCAGAAGGAGATCGACTCCGTGGTTCCCAGGGACGTCCCTCCTTCCATTCAGCAGAAGAACAGGTACTGGGTGTCAATAGATGCGTTGGGGTCACTTGTCGAGGCGTTGGGTCTAGTTTCGGGATCATTCTGGCGAGAAACTTTTATTCTTTCTGGAAAAAGAGATTGTTTATGTTTCATCTTTTCCATCTCTTTTCCTAATCGGTAGACCTCGATTAGCGAGAATAATGAGGCATATGAAATACTCGTATTAATTACATTCCAATTATTTGAGATAATCGAAAGGTTATTTACATATTGAGGACTGAACGTAAAAAATGTATTTTGTATGTGGCAACGTGTAAAAAGCAAAACACACACGCATTTCGCAAAATATCGTATGTTAATACTGCATTAATTCATCAGTGAGCTGTCCATGTGCCCTCATGTTTGTCGAGTACCTTATTTTTGTTATATTGCACTTCTCTGTTTGTTAAAAAAACGCGGAACTTTTTCCCCACATTTCCGCTATTTCTGGCACGCTTCGTGAATACCGCCTTAAAAGCTTTCTTGACTCCCCTAAGCTTTTCCAATATCGACGAAAATAATATTAACAAAACCTTAAATAGACGAAGACGACATCCACGAACCAAAAGAGATGCCAAATTTGATAACATCGGGTCTGAATTCCATTTCTCCGTACTAACCGAACGGTAAATGACCTCTATCCTCAGCCTGCCGTACCTCGAAGCTGTCACACTCGAAGTCCACCGCCTGGCGTCCCTCGTGCGCCTGGGGGTCCTTCACAGCTGTGCCAAAGAGACGCAGTTCGAGGGATTCACTATACCCAAGGTGATCTGAAAGAAATGATGATGATGATGATGTTAATGATAATAATGATAGTGGTAATATTATAATAATGATAATAATGATAATAGTGATAATAATGATAATAGTGATAATAATGAAGGTGGTAATAGCTATAATGATAATGATTATGATAATAATAGTGATAATGATAATAGTGATAATGATAATAGTGATTATATTAATGGTAGTAATGACAGTGATGATGATGATAATAATAACAATAATAATGAAATAATACTAAAAATAAAAATATTATTTTTAGAAAATAAGATTCTAGACGATATGTAAAAAAAAAAAAAAAAAAAAGACTGACAAATGTTCAAATGACCCTAACCTACCTGACCCGACGCACCCCTTCCTCAGGGCGCCGTTCTGGCAGGACTCCAGGAGGGCTGCCACTCGGACTCCGCCTACTGGGAGAAGCCCTTCGAGTTCTACCCCGAGCACTTCCTCGACGCCGAAGGGAAGGTCCTCGCCAAGAAGGAGGGCTTCCTGCCGTTTGGTCTTGGTAAGGGGTCGAGTCAAGATCACACACACACACACACGCGCGCGCAGATACACGGACACACACACACACACAAAACACACACACACACACACACACACACACACACACACACACACACACACACACACACACAACATTATATATATATATATATATATATATATATATATATAATATATATATATAGAGAGAGAGAGAGAGAGAGAGAGAGAGAGAGAGAGAGAGAGAGAGAGAGAGAGAGAGAGAGAGAATGTGAGAGAGATATAGGTAGATAGGAAGAGAGTTAGATAGAGATAGACATATATAAATAGATAGATAGAAAGACAGCCGGGCAGACAGACAGATAAATAAACATAAAGACACAGACAGACACAACAAACAAACAGATAGATTGAAAAACAGACTAAAAAAATTACTTTAACACAAATAGAAAGAGAAAGAGCAAGGACTGGAATCCCCAACGCACGCATACCGGCCCCTCCCCCTGACCGCCTTCTGCGCCTCCTCCAGGTCGCCGCCAGTGCCTCGGGGAGTCGCTGGCCCGCATGGAGCTGTTCGTGTTCCTCTCCGCCCTCCTGCAGAACTTCTCCTTCTCGGCTCCCGAAGGCAAGGAGCTCTGCGTCGAGAAGGACCCGAAGCTGCTTATCCTCAGCATGCCGAAGCCCTTGGAAATCGTGATTGCGAAGAGAGAAGGATAAGGGGCGGGATGAGGAGGATGAGGATATGGAGAGAATGGTGGGATGAGTGGAAGGATGAGAAGGATAAGGAGGGAATGGTGGGATGAGTGGAGAGAAGGAGAAGGGAATTGAGGAGAGAATGGTGGGATGAGTGGAGAGGATGAGAAGGAAATTGAGGAGAGAATGACGAGGAGAGTGGAGAGGATGAGAAGAGAATTGAGGAGAGAATGATGGGAAGAGTGGAAAGGATGAGAAGGATAAGGAGAGAATGATGAGGAGAGTGGAGAGAAGGAGAAGGGAATTGAGGAGAGAATGATGGGAAGAGTGGAAAGGATGAGAAGGATAAGGAGGGAATGGTGGGAAGAGTGGAGAGGATGAGAAGGAAATTGAGGAGAGAATGATGAGAAGAGTGGAGAGAATGAGAAGAGAATTGAGGAGAGAATGATGAGAAGAGTAAAGAGTATGAGAAGGGAAATGAGGAGAATTATAAAAGCTATGAGGAAAAAGTGATAAAGGATGTGAAGAGAGAATGAGAAAATGTATGGAAAGAAATTGGTTAAGAATATGAGGAGACTGATGAGGGAAATGGAGAGGGAATGAGAGGGGCCTCACGAGAGAATGATAAGGGATATGGAAAGAAAAATAAAAAAAAGATATGATGACAAATAATAAATAATATGAAAACAAAAGAATATGAGGAGAAATAATGAGGAATATGAAAAGAACTGAGGATAAATAGTAAGGAATATCAAAAGAAAATAAGGTATGTGAAGAACAATGGTAAAGATTATGTAGAAAAAATACATGGCATTTGAACTGAAAATCATAAGGGACATAAAAATAGCTGGACAATAACTGGACACTATTTTTATTTTTTATTTTAAAGAACAGTTTCTTTTTTTCCATTTTTAAAAATATATTTTTGGAATACCAATAAGGTAAGATTCTAAAAAAAAAAAAAAAAAAAAAAAAAAAAAAAAAAAAAATATATATATATATATATATTATATATATATATATATATATATATATATATATATATATATATATATATTATATATATATATATATATGTATTTTTTCTATATCGTCAAAAAGGGGAAAGATTGAAGTCAAAAGCAGGTTGTTTCAATTTTGGTTCATTTTATGATATTCAAAGATATGTCTTATTTATCTTTAGTGTTATTCATGCATTTCTTTCTATTTTTTACTCATGGCTTATTTTTCCAAGAATCGTTTATTTTTATTTCACATTGCTCGAAAAAGGTTAAAGGGACAAAAACAATTTGCTTAAAGAGAGAGGAGAGTGAGTGAGTGAGTGAATGTGAGTGAGTGAGTTGAGTGAGTGAGAGAGAGAGAGAGAGAGAGAGAGAGAGAGAGAGAGAGAGAGAGAGAGTGAGTGAGTGAGTGAGTGAGAGAGAGAGAGGAGAGAGAGAGAGAGAGAGAGAGAGAGAGAGAGAGAGAGAGAGAGAGAGAGAGAGAGAGAGAGGAGAGAGAGAGAGAGAGAGAGAGAGATAGAGAGAGAGAGAAGGAGATAGAGAGAGAGATAGAGAGAGAGAGAGAGAGAGAGAGAGAGAGAGAGAGAGAGAGAGAGAGAGAGAGAGAGAGAGAGAGAGAGAGAGAGAGAGAGAGAGAGAGAGAGAGAGAGAGAGAGGAGAGAGAGAGAGAGAGAGAAGAGAGAGAGAGAGAGAGAGAGAGAGAGAGAGAGAGAGAGAGAGAGGAGAGAGAGAGAGAGAGAGAGAGAGAGAGAGAGAGAGAGAGAGAGAGAGAAGAGAGAGAGAGAGAGAGAGAGGAGAGAGAGAGAGGAGAGAGAGAGACGGAGAGAGAGAGAGAGAGAGAGAGAGAGAGAGAGAGAGAGAGAGAGAGAAGAGAGAGAGAGAGAGAGAGAGAGAGAGAGAGAGAGAGAGAGAGAGAGAGAGAGAGAGAGAAGAGAGAGGAGAGAGAGAGAGAGAGAGAGAGAGAGAGAGAGAGAGAGAGAGAGAGAGAGAGAGAGAGAGAGAGAGAGAGAGAGAGAGAGAGAGAGAGAGAGAGAGAGAGAGAGAGAGAGAGAGAGAGAGAGAGGAGAGAGAGAAGAGAGAGAGAGAGAGAGAGAGAGAGAGAGAGAGACGGAGAGAGAGAGAGAGAGAGAGAGAGAGAGAGAGAGAGAGAGAGAGAGAGAGAGGAGAGAGAGAGAGAGAGAGAGAGAGAGAGAGAGAGAGAGAGAGGAGAGAGAAGAGAGAGAAGAGAGAGAGAGAGAGAGAGAGAGAGAAGAGAGAGAGAGAGAGAGAGAGAGAGAGAGAGAGAGAGAGAGAGAGAGATAGATAGAGAGAGATTGAGAGAGAGATTGAGAGAGATTGAGGAGGAGAGAGAGAGAGAGAGAGAGAGAGAGAGAGAGAGGAGAGAGAGAGAGAGAGAAAGAGATAGATAGAATAGATAGATAGATAGATAGATAGATAGATAGAGAGAGAGAGAGAGATCATCAGCATCTCAAAAGAACTGATCCAGACACTTTATTTCTTTTCTAATATGTTTATGCTTTTGAAACATGGATTTGCTTTCAGTTACTATATTTCGTAGAGTATTGCGCCAAAGAAAACATATTTGCAAACAATTTTTATGTATTAATGAGTATGTAATTACTAAATAAGCGTAGATCAACGATGTAAATAAAGGACCGACCTATTTTTCCTCAGACACTTCTGAATTTTAGTCTCAGAATTGTCTAAGAACGAATTCCGTGGAGTGTCATGAGAAAAGCGTATACCAGAAGAGTTCAGTAGGAATTACGCTTTCACGCCGTTAATGCTACGTATGTGGATGTTTACGTTAGAGAGAGAGAGAGAGAGAGAGAGAGAGAGAGAGAGAGAGAGAGAGAAGAGAGAGAGAGAGAGAGAGAGAGAGAGAGAGAGAGAGAGAGAGAGAGAGTATGGTGTTATTGGTGCTAAAAGCGAAACGATTTGCTGAAATAAGCCTGGGGAAGGTAACCAGCAGCGTGACTTCGTGGCTCGTTATATACGTTTCAATGGATACTGGTGATAAGTGAAATGAACCCTATAGCAGTGTGCTCTCGCTAGTTTCAACTAATTAATGTTTACATGAAATATGTGCCATTATTTTGTGTTGTACTAAACATGCATGACCTCCCTGCCTCTCTGCGGTAAGATACAAAATAAAGGAATGTTAAGTCCATCAGCAGACGTTTCAATAAAATGTAAGACGAGTATCGATACTAGCTGAAATGTGAATATCGGTACCGGCCTTTATCTTGGTATCAGTGCCTCTCTAACAAACAGGCGTCTTAAAAACAACAACAACAACAACAAAAGGATTTTATAAATAGAATAAAATAAAAAATAAATGTAGTTGCAACATACTGCTCTTACTTTTACACCATCATATCGTAATAGACGGTCGAGCAGCATATATCACACAAATACATACGCAGATGTTTACATCTTTTTACCGATTTTCATACTGATATAACTTTACGACACTCACATTGGTTCTTGTTTAGTCACAAAATGAAATAAAGTGACTGAAAGCATATCCATGTATCAAAAGCATAAACACATTAAAAGAAAAATAAGATATTAGCCTGGATCAGTTCTCTTGAGATGCTGATTGTAGATCCATTTTCACTGATAATTGCTAAAGAAAGAAAATACTGAGATCGAAAATGCATAAAGTCCTTGTCATGACGTATTTTAAAATAGTATCCGTTACAAATTTCTTACGCTGCTGAAAGTTACTCAGTGCATCAAAGAAAACGTTTCTCTCCCTGTTTTTGAAGGGTAGACACAAATAAACTCTAATTTCACATTCAACTAGTACCATAAACGCGGTAAGTAGTAGGAACCGTTAAGAAGACATTGGAATAACTTCAGATTAAGACACAAACAAACAACAAATACACTGGTATTAACACTGCTGCATCTATCCAGTACACACTGTTAATTTGTGTTATAACAAGCATTTGTAGAGTGCATCTTGTTAAAGGTCTCGCATTCAGTTCAATAATACGCTGCATGTTGTGGTTACATACGTGTATCCATTATATTTATATATATATATATAAATATATTTATATAATATATATAGTATATATATAATATATATATATATATATATATATACAACACACATTACACACACACACACACACACACACACACACACACACACACACACACACCACACACACACACACACACACACACACACACACACACACACACACACACACACACACAACACAGACACACACCTACACACACACACACACACACACTACACACAACACACACACACATATATATATATATATATATATATATTATATTATATATATATATATATATATATATATAGAGAAGAGAGAGAGAGAGAGAGAGAGAGAGAGAGAGAGAAGAGAGAGAAAGAAAAGAGAGAAAAAGAGATAGATAGATACAGTAAAAGATACACATAAAATCAATGATAGTGTTTCATCTAATGTTTAGAAATCTGATGTCAATGATAATTTAGACTTTTAACCATATTAGTTTAATAATGTATGGGGTAAGGCGGTCATACTTATTATTACCCTCACAGCAAAGTTTTGGATTTTAAAAGTTTCATGAACCTGAACTCTGTTGAACTCCCTATGTTCGAGCAATAGGAAGATCTAGTGTTTATACTACATAGATCCTCGTTTTAGTGGGGATTTTCTTTTTATGTGGCCTAAGTAAATTAATGTGCCCATTACTTTTCTGTAGATGTTACAAGCCTAAGTCTCAAATGTCGTGTATCTGGCTATATATTCCACGATTTCCGCGACAATCTATAGAGATACATTGGTTTATCCGAATTTACTTTAAGGCCATATTGAAACATCCTTTTACATGTACCAGTGTCTCTTGTATATCAACCACTCAAATTTGTTTACGGCATTATAAATAATGGATAAATAATGAATTATCGGCATACTGAACAAGAAGACAATTTTGGGCTATGGTCGACAGATCGTTTGCGAATATTGTAAACAGGAATGGGCCTAAAGTAGATCCTTGTGAAACACCGAACGATACATACTTTTTTTGCTAGCATATTCTCATGACTTTTACCCTCTCTGGTTCTATTGGGTTTTTAATTTCTAAACCAATATGTATCAATTTTGTGATTTATTTGTTTACTTATAAGGATTTCGTGGTTGACACTGTCGAAAACCTTAGGAGGATCACATAATGTTTGGCTGTTGTCTATGTTATCATGAACTTTATTTATAACCTGTAATAATGCCGTTTTATTGAATAGTTTCCTTCTAAAACCATGCGCTTGGATAGCAGGTCATTTGCCTCTAGAGATGTCAATCAGTCTCCTACGATTTTCTCGAGAACAATAGCCAGCATAGGGGCTATTGAACTAAGGCGATAGCTATTAACTTTAGCCAGGGGGTGTTGTACTAAGGCGATAGCTATTAACTTCGTCTGTCTCCGAATGTGAAAACTGGTGCTATACTGCCACGTGATGGGAAGTCGCCGGTGACTAGAGATGTTTTAAAGATAACACAGATAATACTCCATTGCAGACTGTCCCTGGTAAAGAAAAATCAAAGCCATCTGCTCCACAGCATTAGTTGCAGGCAGGCGTTTTGCTGTAAGGATTACTGTTTCTGTTTTTGCTGGTTGTGGTCTGAAAGTATTGGTTGGAAGCTTTATCTTACCTGTGTTTTGCCGAGAAGTGGAAGCTGTTCTTTGTTTATATGCAATTTTCCGATTTCAACCGAGAAATTGAAATCATTCATACCAACACCGGAAATTGATTTTTTTTTTTTTTTTTTTTTTTTTTTTTGCTTGGCATCAATGTTTTAACCATCTTCCATGTTTTAACAATCTATTATTTTTGGTTGTATGAATGATATGACCCTTCTTATTTTGTTGATATTTGGCCAGAAGGACCATGTCAAAAATTTTAGTTTTGATAGCTTTATGAGTGTTATTTCTATCAAGGCTTCCTTGGCGTCGCTACTTATCTAACAACTTCTGTAACAAAGGGAGCGATGGCATCTATGGTATTTTAAATAAATTCCACATCCCTGCTTATTCTTGTCCCTTAGAGGAAGGGAGCTGGGAGGGTTCCGGCCTCGGGTACAGCAGGCAGCAGGGAGGATGTGGAGGAGGATTCAGTTGTCTTGCTTAGACGTAGAAGCCATTCTGGTTGGGGAAGGAGAAGCGAATGGGGAAAGGTTGGCAGGAGGATTGGCCAAGGGAGGGGGAAGGGAGGTCGGACGGGGTTTGGGGAAGGACCTCTGTCTTCTGCCTCCTTGGATTCCTGATTTCTGACTTGTCATCTTGTTTAATGTATCATGTATAGAAACATTCCGATCAAAATATCCGTTTATCTTTTCTAGACCGTCGTTATTGAAGGGAATATTCTTGGTGTATTTGTTTATTTATTTATTTATTTTTTGAAGAACTTATCAACAGCTGTAGAAATATATATATATATATATATATATATATATATATATATATATATATATATATATATATATATATATATATATATATATATATATATATATATATATATATATTGCGGTGGCGTTCGGGCAGTAATGGAGAGGTTTTCATTATCAACACAGTAGTCTATCGTGGTCGCATTTCTAGGATTTCTGTAGTGTAACATTGACTTTGATATCACGGGCCTCTTAGATTTCTTTTTATCATAAAAAAAACAATCTAACTGGTCTATCTTTTTTCGCGGCAACAAGCATCTGATGGGCTGATTGTTTTCTTTTTTTTTTTTGTTTTCGTTATCAGTGTTTTCACTCTGCCTATCTTCACTCTGTGGGTTTAATGCACCCGTTCTATTGGGCGTCGGGGAGGGGCCAGTCCCGGGGTGCCGTGGGAGTGCCCATTGTTTTTTTTTTTTTTTTTTTTTTTTTTTGCGATAACCCACGCTTCGCCACGCACAAGGAAGCACCAGGGAAGCCTCCTGGTTGATTGATTTTTCTTTTTGATTGAATGAATTTCAATAGATTGAATGGTTGATGGTTTGAGGGGGCCGTCACTCCCGAGAACGAACTTCGCGATTTTTTAAATATGTTATATATACATATACTACGATTTACACCACCGAGTTTCATATCATTTGGATAATAAACAATGAAATTATTATTATTATTATTATTATTATTTTTTTTTTTTTTGGGGGGGGGGATTTTAAAACATTATAAATCTCACTTATCCATTGACCGAACTTGTTTAAAGGGTATGGGCGATTTCGCGCATAGCAGGGATTTTAAAAGGTAAATAAAGTGTAAAATTGAAAAAAATCCGAGCCGAGAATCGCATTTCACAAAGTAAAGAAGATTTGATACCGTGTTGCGGAAACGAACGAGCGAACGAATCCGGCATAAACACACAATCATGAAGTACGAACCAATCACACAATCACAATCACACACACAATCACCAAACACACGAACCAAAGAGCTCCCCGGACCCCGTCTTTCCCTAACCTATCACAACCATAAACGCAGAATCTATTATAAAGACAGCCGTCCGACCCAAAGAACTCCCTAACCCGATCCCCTTCCGATCGCCGTGTTTCCCTACCTACCCTCTTTCCCTAACCTAGTCGTGAGAACAAGCACTTACCTTACTGTGGAGGGCATAGCCGAGCGGCGGCGAGGAGGAAGTCATGAAACTTTTTTTTTTCCGGCTCGCTGACTCTCTTCAAAAACATTGATCGAGCAAGGTAGCCTACGAAGTGGTTCTTCCTCCTGCTGTACTTTGGCACTTTTGCCTTTGCTTTCCTCCAAATTATTAATTTGTATTAATTATATTATTAATTAATAATACTCAATAATAATAATAATAATACTCAATGGTATTAGTGTGCGCTTTCGTCTTTGGGTCTAAAAAGTTTAGAGAATGGTTCACGGTGAGGTGCTTGAACCCTTCTTTTTCTAAGCAATTATAAGCACGCCAGCAATCACTAATGATTGTAGTGCCTGGCTTGAATTTTCTTTTTTTTTCTTTTATCGCTGATAACAGAGTACCTGCGTCCCGGGATTCCACTGGCACTAGGAAGAACTGCCGCGCAATCCGGCAGATTTCCCAAGCACTCACTGACCCTCCACCAACCTTCCCACGTTGAACTTCCTTTTTTCCAAATTTGCTTTCGTCAAATTCGACGACCTCGCCGTGTCCACCAATTTTTTTCCGACTGATTTTGTAAACACCACTTTTTAAGCACTTCACGGGAAAAGACTTGCCCAGTCACATTTTTTTTTTTCAGACAAATGAAATTCGTCTTTGGCTCTTGAATACGAAAAATATTCACGCTAAAATAAAAGTTAATGAATTTTAGATTTGTCTCTAAATCTAGTTTTGCGTGGCCAAACCAAGTGTTCTTAAATATCGTCCTTACGTACTGCCATCGCACTGTTCTGTTTTTAATTATTTTTCGATTTGTCACAACGGAAGATCTTTTTGTTAACGTCTTAACGGCAGTCACTGTTACACTTTCCACACTTTAAATATTTCAGTATTAAATTGTACTCTTGGCACAGTTTGATCAGTCCTTCTACGTCATCACTATATTTATGAAAGAAATCCCCAGAACCGAAGTCGCACAAGCTACAAAAACTACGATCCATATCTATCGGCCGAGAAGAAGGAATGACCCGGGTCGTGAACTCTTAGAAGCTGGGTCGGACACTCGTTAAGAGCCGGTCGTTAAGAGTGGTAATTGAAGGTGGTTATGAAAAAAAAGCAAAATATACGTTATGTAGCTAATAATGCAATGTAAATGAATGTTTAAGGGCGGATTGCGTATATGGTAATATAATATAAAGTGATTAGTAAAAAAAATGAAAAAATACTCAGATGATTCGTAAGACTCATAAAATACTGGTAGTAGTTAGCATGACGTTAATGGTAGAAACGTCACGTGACTACATGCGCAGTCTGAGTGAAGTTGCTTTAAAAGCTGCGCGCGACTTGGACTCGCGAGCGATTTTTCGACTTAGACGCGTTTCGCTCGCAGGAACTTGGCGGCAGTGAGCGCGAACTTTTTTTTTTTCATTTATGACGTTATACTTTGTCTCTGCAGATCATTTCGTATATCAGTGAGTGTATTTTTTACATATCTTTGTGACGGTACCTTTAGATTTTCCATATCTTAGCGCGGTTATGATATTAAGAATAACCAATTACCACATATAGTCTATAGCAATACCTATAATAGACACGATTAGATTTTGAAATTTCCTCTTAGTGTATTTTTTTTTTGAAATGTTCATTGATATCTATATAAAATAAGATAATTGGCCTTTCATCCCCGTCGAGAAAATCGAAAATTTATTCAGCTTTCAAATGATCCAAACCCCATTAAAATCGACCGAGTAATTATGGAGAAACAACAAAAATGTCGACAAATAGTTTTTGAGATATCGGGCTTTGAAGTCGAGGATACTTTTCCCCGTATTTTATTATTATTATTATTATTATTATTATTATTATATTATATTATTATTATTATATTATTATTATTATTATTATTATATTATATTATTATTATATTATTATTAATATTATTATTATTATTATTTTATTTTTTATTTTATAGAATTCTGATCTCTGCGTCAATCTTGATGCATTCTATGGTATTCACATGGTATTCTGAAGTGTAGCTGGTACCTGCCCCCCCCTTTTGCAAGGTACCAATGGCAATAACCGCACGTGATTCTAGAAGTACCCTGTGGCACCACAGGCTTCACAGTGCCTCCTGAGGCATTTCATACGAATAAACAACTGCTGCAGCTGTGATTGAGATGTATTTTCTCATCGTATTATGTTATTAGTTACAGGAATAACATCTATATTATAGTGTCCTCTTAGCGTGTGATGAGAGCGAATCACACATATGTGGGATGGTGCCGGGTCCAAGGTCACGCCGAGGCATCGCAGTCTCTCGCTCTCTCTCTCTCGTGGATGTCAGCTGATTCAGAAGAGAGTTCTCAGCTAGCTACCAGAGACTAACAAAGAAATCGCAAAAAAAAAAAAAAAAAAAAAACTAATTTGCGAGTATATTACGTTTAGTCATAACATCCTTTATTTTTACATATTTAGCAGAAATATTACGTCACGGGATAGCCAAAGCCTACAAGATTACAGGAGCTTTTTTTCAAATTTTCGTGTATTTCTTTTTTTTTTAATATTCGTCGAAAAATTAATTCCGACGGCCCCCTTGACCCGGAGGAGAGAGCCAGACACCGCTCTGACGTCACGGGACAACGAGATGCCACGGTTTGCCGACTTGTTTGGCTGCGGCGAAGAGGAGGCTGAGCACGTCCGATCACCGCAGCGGCTAGACTCAGAGATGGATAGATAGACAGAGATAGCGCGTTGAAAAGGGGGTAAAGACGATAGACAGAAGGAAAAAGAGAAACGCAAAGGTGCAAAGGAAGAGAAAGAAGAGAAATGCACACACACACACACATACACACATACCCACATACATATATATATGTATATGTATTTGTATCTTTAACAGTAGTATTTACGCTTAAAACAACTTTCTTTATATTGGTACTCATCCACAACAGCTCTATAATTCTATCTTGCTTTATTAGTGCTTCTTCTTACTGCATGTTATACCCCCGTATCCTCATTAACCTTCTCCTAATTGCAGCCCCACACCTTGCCTTAAGTGTTTTATCTTGCATTTTCCTTGATTTCAGTGTTATGATGCCCAGCCATAATCTCTCACAGAATCGTCTTTTATCCCTTAGTTCACGATAGTACTTGCTCATGTCTTTTCATGTCTTTTCATGTCTTTTCAACCCTGGGCTCTCTCCATGCCAGTCACCCAGTGCCGAGATGACTGAAGTGACAGGGGGAAGGGGAGAATATATTACAGGAACGGTCAAATACATGTCTTGTCCCGTGGAGACGTGCATGTCGCATTCATGTCTTTTCTTCAGAGTGTTCAGTTAAATCCCTTATTTGTTTGGAGTACAAGACGGTCATCTATTATCTCTAAGTCTTTCTTAACTGGCTGAAGCTCTCTTACAGTCTATTCCTAATGAGTTGTTTGTCTAGCATTAAGTATATCCGACACTGATTACATACAAAAAGTGGAAGATAGATAACACACACACACATATATATACACACATATAATACACACATATATATATAATATGTATATATATATATATATATATATATATATATATATATATATATATATATATATATATAATATATGTATATACATATAGATCCATATACATAATACGAACCACATACATATACTTATACATACATATACGCATACACACATACATACATACAAAGGGAGGTAAGTATATATATATATATATATATATATATATATATATATATATATATATATATATATATATATATATATATATATATATACATGTAATGATGTGAAGTAAAGTAGACATTTGAACTAAAATCTTTGTAAAAAAATATTATTGATGAGCCAAATATTCCTTACGTCAAGGATCCCTCCAAGACTGACCATTATCACTGCCTTTTGTGTAGTGTGTACACAGACTACATACACACATATATATTATATATATGTATATCTACCTATCTATGTATGTATGTATGTAATGTATGTATATTAATATATATATATATATATATATAATATATATACACACACACACATACACACATATATATATATGCACAACATACACACACATATGTCTACTGTACTGACACAATGTCATGCTTGTTTTCTTGTAGCTTCTTTTTCTGGAGCTCGATTGCAACCTCTTTGTCTCCTATTTACTTACTGAAATAAGGAATGATAGATAAGAGAAATACCGATAAATAACATTTGCATTCCATCATCGTAGATAAGAGATATAATACAACTTGAAGATAAGAGATATAATACAACTTGAAGATAAGAGATATAATACAACTTTAAGATAAGAGATATAAACTTGAAAGATAAGAGATATAATACTTGAAGATAAGAGATATAACACAACTTTAAGATAAGAGATATAATACTTGAAGATAAGAGATATAATACAACTTTAAGATAAGAGATATAACACAACTTTAAGATAAGAGATATAACACAACTTTAAGATAAGAGATACAACACAACTTTAAGATAAGAAGAATAGTGAATAGTGAATCCCCTGAACCCAAATCTGCTCATTGAAATCTCAGCACAAAAAACAAGATGTACAACCATGGCCAACGCTATGCAGTTGTCCCAAACAGCTTAGACAAACAGAGAGCAAAAGCGATACGTAAAACAGTGATTAAAATTCTGGCGTAGCATCAGGACATCCAAGGTTAAATGTGATAGTCACGGCGCAACCAAGGAGACGGGTCGCAGCAAGCATGTTCTTTGAGCAGGCACACTGGGGTTCCTCTTCGGGCTCCTGTCATGTTTTGAATTGGGTTATCTATTCCGTGATATGTGGTCTATATCAAAGTAAAAGTATCTGTAGTATCTATCTATAGGAAAAGACATCCTATGATCTCTAAATGTGTCTAAAGATTATAAGATCTGTTTAGATATTATAGTACTCTGTGAGAAATAGTTCCTTGATGATGAAAATTATGATATATGTCTATGATTCACTTGGATTATAAGATCTATTTAGATAATAGTACTTTGTGAGATGTAGTCCTTAATTGATGATGAAATTATGATAAATAATAATAATAATAATAATTAATAATAATAATAATTCACTATAATAATAATAACAACAACAATAATAATGATGATGATAATCAAAATAATAATGATACTAATAATAATGATAATAATGACAATGAACAATAACAACGATGATAGTAATATAATCATGATAATAATAATAAAAATAGTAAATATGACAATGATAATAATAACAATGATAGTTTAATAATCCTGATAATAATGATAATGATAATAAGGATGATAGTATTAATGCTAATATTAATGATAGTAAAAGTAATAATAGTAATAGTAATAATGATAATCCTACTAATACTAATACTAATGATAATGATGATAATAACAATGATGGAAATGATAATAATTGTTATAAAGATAACAATGATGACAACAACAATTATATATATCTATCTCTCTCTCTCTCTCTCTCTCGCTCTCTATACACACACACACACACGCGCACGCACGCATATATATATATATATATATATATATATATATATATATATATATTATATATATATATATATATATATATATATATATATATATATATTATATATATATATATATATATATATATATATATATATATATATATATATATATATATATATATATATATATATATATGTGTGTGTGTGTGTGTGTGTTTGTTTACGAATGATTTTAAACAAAGGGACACAATGAATATGCCTGTACGTGTGTGTGCATGAGGGCACGTCCTTGCAAGCTTCCTGCGCACTATCTCCTCCACAACCGTGACGCAAGAGAGAGAGACATCCTCACGCAGGGCTGAAGGCAACAGGTAGTATTACTCAGCCCTCTTCCACGGCGCCTTCCCTGCTGCTCGTCTCCTGGAGGGACGCTGGTTCAGATACGCCTAAGTCTGCCGAGCACGGAGAAGCCATTCGGGTAGCTGGTAAGAAAAAAAAAAAAAAAAAAAATTAATAAAAAACGTTTAGTGCATAACATCGATTTGGTTGAGACGAAGCGAGAGTGGAAAGGAAAAGAGAATTCGCAAGACCTCGAAATTGCTGCTGTAAGTGCAACATATCCTGAGACATAGACTGTGCAACATCGGTATAAATCTTGAACAGAAAGTGTGCTCTTAAATTCTTCGAAGATGGTTGAAATAAAGTGGCTGCTTTCAAATGATTATTTTTAATAAATTAAATATTTAGAAAAAAAGGAAGAAAATACTCTGTGCTGCTAAATACATATTTTCAAGTCTCATTATCGACCACTAAAAGGGGAAAACATCAATTATCATTCTGATGAAGCGCCGAAATTGTGACAACCTAGATGGAAATTCATGAAAAACCATGGACAACTACACAGAAAAATATCATTACAAAATCATGCTAAACATTCTGACACAAGCAATGATACTTTATGAAATATAGTTGTTAATGCTACGAAACTGTTGGCATCACTGATTTTCCAACTACTTATGGGTATGTGTGGCTTATCTGAATATTGCAAGGCATATTCTATCTCTTACGGAAATAAAATCATCATTTCAGCATCACACAGTGAATCCAACAGTGAATCCATTGAATTCTGGAATTACTATTCAAGACATGAACGAGGCATAATACCAACTCTTCCGTAACATGAAATTCTGTTCGTTACTGAATGTTTCAACACCCTTCCTAATGGTAGTTTTCTGTGTAGCTGTACATATAACCAGGTAACTCCACTTGCATTTAGCCTGTTAAACGCAAAATGAATGATTCCTGTGTTTCTTACTGTTCATGGCAAGGGACACCATTACCCCAAAAAGGGTCATTATTCTTACTGTTCATGGTAAGGGACACCATTACCATGAATAAAAAAGGGTAATTTTTGTTTTCTGGTAATTATAACAATCTAGAGGAAATTGTACAACTGGTAATGTATCTAGATACATCTGATATCTCAAACTCTTATTGGTTAAACGTGATGATGTCATTAGCTCCACCCCATTATTTGAACCAGTCAGACTGTGCAATATCCAGTCTTATTATTTATTTATTTTTAATGCATGTTCTTTGAAAATAGTTCGGTAATAACTACGACAGAAAAAAATATACAATAATGAAAAGAAAAAAAATGAAATTTAGAAAGTCTGAATAAAGGCAAAGAGGCGGGGCTTAGCTCAGAAGTTGCCAACTAGGATTTTCATGAAGACAGAGTGGGGCTACCTGTTTTAAATTACCTTGAGTTAATTACTGGCGTTATATTCATTACACACACACCAACACCAGTCACAAATACCATCACCACAACAAACAAATTCTTTCAAATGACTAATTTTCAGAACGAGTCAAATATCACTCACTCCTCAGCCACGAAGTAGAGCGAAGACCATGCTGACGGAGGCGCTGCTGGGGATCCTGCTGCTTGTGCTGCTCTTCTCCTTCGTCAACAAAAGACCCGAAAATCTCCCACCAGGTAAGAAGGAGAGGGGGGGTGAGAGATAGGAGAGAGAGAGGAGGGAGAGAGGGTGAGTGGGGGAGAGAGGGAGAGTGGAGAGACCCGAAAATCTCCCATAAGGTAAGAGGGGGGGGAGAATAGGAAGAGAGGGAAGGAGGAGGAGAGAGGAGAGTGGGAGGAGAGAGGGAGAGAGGGAGAGTTGAGAGGAGAAGAGGAGGGAGGGAGAGAGGGAGAGAGGGGAGAGAGACGAGAGGGAGGAGGTGGGAGGGAGAGAGGAGAGGAGAGAGAAGGAGAGGGAGAGTGGAGAGAGAGGGAGAGTGGGAGAGAGGGAGAGAGGGAGTGGGAGGAGAGAGGAGAGTGGAGAGGAGAGAGGAGAGAGGAGAGTGGGAGGAGAGAGGAGAGGAGGGAGGGGGGAGAGAGGGAGGTGAGGAGGGAGAGAGGGAGAGAGGAAGAGTGGGAGGAGGAGGAGAGAGGGAGTGGAGGGAGAGAGGGAGAGTGGGAGTGGAGAGAGAGGGAGAGAGGAGAGTGGGAGGAGAGAGGGAGAGAGGGATGGGAGGGAGAGGAGAGAATAGGAGAGAAGGAGAGAGGGAGGGAGGAGAGAGTGGAGGGAGAGAGGGAGAGAAGGAGAGAGGGAGAGTGGAGCTGAGCTGTATCAGAATGATACCAAAAACCCCGTTGTTGATATTACTACCAATTGCTAATATTAAACTAATACTGAATATTGATACCAGCTACAATTATTATTAGCGAAAATATTCTGAAAGCCTATAAGCTGAATCTTTGGAAACATATTGTCTGTTTGAAATCTGTGATCTGTAAAGTTATATGAATTGTTTTTGAACAAAATCAAATGGAGTGACAGTAACGTTGGTGGTGGTTACAATGAGTTTGATAAGAGCAGTAAGGATGAATACACAATGAGAATATAACGAATGATAATGTTCAGTTCCAGATTTTAATAACAGGTTTGTTGCTTGAATAGCTAATGAGAGAATGAGGAGCGGTGTACAGGGAGGGGGAGCGGAGGGGGGGGGGCTGCAGTTTATTCACAGAGCTAATTTTGATCAGCGAAGGGGAGGAAGGGGGAGGGGTGGTATTCATAGAACTACCAAAGATTAATATTTTCCAGGGTTATGGGGCCTGCCAATAATAGGGCACCTTCCCTCCGGCGATATCCCTCTGTATGACCAATTACAGATGCTTAAGAAGAAGTTCGGTAACATCATCTCGTGAGTAGCTTTGTTCTTCACGGAGAGCAATCTAGCCTTCTTTTAATCACGTCTCTTTAATCGCTTACATATCTTAATATCTCGCATGTATTACTGTTATTCTTTATTTCATGATTTACCGTAATGCGATCCCATCCTGAGTAAGATTTAGTTCCACGCCTCTCTCCCAGATGGCGCATGGGCAGCCGCATCTTCATC
>NW_020869216.1:276184-278684 GCF_003789085.1 Penaeus vannamei
CTTCATCGATTATATATGACGATTATAGTTACGATGATAAACAAGTGTTAAGATAGAGTGACTAAATGACCACAAAACTTATGGTAATAGTGGTCCTTGCAAGTATATATATATATATATATATATATATATATATATATATATATATATATATATATATATATATATATATATATATATATATCACCGTTCCAAGGTATCAATTGATACGTACCACATATACACGTGTCTTTTTTACCTTTATCTCCTACTGTTCTTTAAATATCAGTTCTGGATGAAATGGAAGATGAAAAATATTCTATTACATAAATCACAAACAGGAAGGTTTTGTCAAAATAGCCAGATTCCAGAGGGTGGCGATTCCCGCCATTGGCCATCCCTGAGGGTGGCGATTCCCGCCATTCTGGCCATCTCCTGAGGGTGGCGATTCCCGCCATTCTGGCCATCCTGAGGGTGGCGATTCCCGCCATTCTGGCCATCTCCTGAGGTGGCGATTCCCGCCATTCTGGCAGGGTGGCGATTCCCGCCATTCTGGCCATCTCCTGAGGGTGGCGATTCCCGCCATTCTGGCCATCTCCTGAGGGTGGCGATTCCCGCCATTCTGGCCATCTCCTGAGGGTGGCGATTCCCGCATTCTGGCCATGAGGGTGGCGATTCCCGCCATTCTGGCCATCCCTGAGGGTGGCGATTCCCGCCATTCTGTGAGGGTGGCGATTCCGCCATTCTGGCCATCTCCTGAGGGTGGCGATTTCCCGCCATTCTGGCCATCCCCTGAGGGTGGCGATTCCCCCGCCATTGGCTTCCCGCCATTGTGGCCATCCCTGAGGGTGGCGATTCCCGCCATTGTGGCCATCCCTGAGGGTGGCGATTCCCGCCATTGTGGCCATCCCCTGAGGGTGGCGATTCCCGCCATTGTGGCCCATTCTGGCCATCTCACTGAGGGTGGCGATTCCCGCCATTCTGGCCAGCATTCAGAGTTATAAGACCATAGACAGTATTTGTCTCTTCTTACTGCGTGTGACTTATCCTGTTACTAGGACCTGTGCCTCAGGGTACACAGCAATAAAGCTCCTTTTCGATAGATATCTGGTCGCTTGGCTGAGATTTCCGAGAGCGAGGCAATCGAGGAGGACTCATTTACTCGGCCCTTTGGAGGCGATGAGGTCGAGTGCCTTCCGAAGGTCGATGGTTGAGGGAAGGGAGCTGTCGACCTGGTGGTGGAGGGCGGAACTTCCTCTCAGCTGATGAGGATGTGGTTTGGCAGTGAATAACAGTTCCTTAACAATTAAGCTCTAGAAGTTTTTGCACAAACACACACACACACACACACACACACAGCACATATATATATATATATATTATAATATATATATATATATATATATATATATATATATATATATATATATATATATATATATATATATAGTATACATAAATACGTAATCGAAATTGCCTCTATGAGGACGATCCCGATATGAGAATGGAAAATATTACTGTCATAACGATTAAAAGCTATCTGAAAATTAAATGAGCAATGTGCTTACAAATCATATTATTTTCAAGAATAAAATAATAATAATACAAAAAAAATAAACATAAATCTAAATCACATCCAAGACACAGCACTCGACTGAAAAGAAAATGCTTGTTTCATTTCTATTTCCTTTTCGTAATCACAACGTCGATGGACTTTGGCATGTTGACGAGGGGCAGCCTGGGGTCCTTCTCGACGCAGAGCTCCTTGCCCTTGGGAGCCGAGAAGGAGAAGTTCTGCAGGAGGGCGGAGAGGAACACGAACAGCTCCATGCGGGCCAGCGACTCCCCGAGGCACTGGCGGCGACCTGGAGGAGGCGCAGAAGGGGTCAGGGGGAGGGATGGCATGCGTGCGTTGGGGTTCTAGTCCTTGCTCTTTCGGAGTCTAGGTATCTATCTCCTCTCTCTCTCTATATATATATATGTGTGTGTGTGTGTGTGTGTGTGTGTGTGTGTGTGTGTGTGTGTGTGTGTGTGTGTGTGTGTGTGTGTGTGTGTGTGTGTGTGTGTGTGTGTGTGTGTTGTGTATATACATATATTGTATGCATATATACATACATATATGTACCAAACAGTGCAGCTGAAGAAGACATATCTCAAAACTTTATCTAATATTCAGGGCAATGAGAATGTTAAGTTGATATGCGCATGAAAACTGCAGAGTCTCACCCAGGGAGAACGGCAGGAAGCCCTCCTTCTTGGTGAGGACCTTCCCTTCGGCGTCGAGGAAGTGCTCGGGGTAGAACTCGTTCGGTTTCTCCCAGTAGGCGGGGTCCATGTGGCAGCCCTCCTGGTGGGCGGATAGAACGGCTCCCTGGGAGGAGAGAAAGCTTCTTTTTCTACGCCTTCCTCTAATTGTATCATTATTTCCAATGGGAAGTTACCTTCCTGGAATTTCGTCTCATCACCTTTATTATTTTCATATAATTTTATTTAGTTTAGCTCACCTTAGGTATTTTGTAGC
>NW_020869217.1:0-7500 GCF_003789085.1 Penaeus vannamei
TATATATATATATATATATATATCATTATTTGTTTATTCATTCACATAACTATTTACATATATATAGAGAGAGAAATAGAAAGATTGATAGATAGATAGGCAGATAGACTAATAGACGGATAAGTAAATTATAGGATTGATAAGTAGGTAGATAGACTGATAGATACATGATACGCAAATATTTAGATAGATAGAGAGATAATTTGTCAGATAGACAGATCGATATAGATATAGATATATTCATAGGTGCAGATGTAGCTACAAATAGATGTAGACTTAGACATTCAAACTTGAATAAACAAACCTCTTCACCGAAGACATAAACGCGAACATCCACTTTGAAGCACTAAGCCGAATGCCATACAATATGCATGTGCATTGAGAGCGCGTGTGATCAGTATTTGATAGGGCATCAGGCTATTGTTGATAAGCGTATGCACACACACACACACACACACACACACACACATGCACATGCACGCACGCACGCACTACGTCGAAATTTGTAAGTAAGGAAGAACAGAAAAAATGAAATGCAAGGAAAAGATCAAACCAGTAAGAAGAAGAAATAAACTGTAGACTAGTCGAAGATACCTAAACAAGAACAAGAACAAGAACACAAGAAGAACAGAACACATTAAAGAGAGACTGAGAAGGTGACCGAGACGAGGCACGAGGCTTCAGTCACGCCACCCCGCCCGTGTTGCTTTCCCGAGGCCAATCCAATTCCCCACAACACGTGCGCTCTGTATTCATTCCCGGCCGCGGCACTGCCACTCGTCTGCATTATGGCCAATGTTCAATGTATTGTCCTCGAGCGCAAGTCACAGGAAAGGATCAAGAGGAAGCCACAGGGTAAGTGGGCAGCGCCTCGCCCGGGCATGTTATTAAGGTGGACGTGACGCAGCAGTAATTCAATCTGACTTTGATCCGCTGGACAAACCGGTTCGGGATTCGGAAGCGACGGTGATCTGTTATGAGGCCTAATCCTTTGTAAAGGTCAGTCGCTTTGGCACTTTATTCAAGGTTGCTTTGTTTCTTTTTCTTTGGAGGTTTACTTTTTTCATCTTTTACTTTCCTTTGAAATGCTTGAAGGGATGTTGTTCATGCAAAATAGTTGGCGGAGAGAAGCAAAAAATTGATTTTTTAGGGGGTGGTTAACTATTTTTACTCGTTCTTTAAAATAAATAGACGCTAATAAAAGAAAAAAGAAAGGAAAAGTTGAAAGAAAATGGACAGGGAAAAAAGTTGAAGGCTTAAAAAAAAACACGTGTAAAGAGGGAAACAAGAGCAGAAGGGGAAAAATGAAATAAACCTCAAGCAAAGATGAAGAGAGAGAGATCTCTCTCACCTCCTCAAGTCGAATTAGAGATTGCCTTCAGTGTCTGCTTTAATACAGTAATATCTAATCTATTCCGAGACAGTGTGCTCCTTAAACATAGCCTGCAAGCCAAGCCAAGCGAAACGCTCCAATATGAATTAGCACAGGGAAACGGCGCGTTGTCAGCCCTGTGAGCATCCAAGCTATGCAAGATAATTAGCAACCTAGCATTTGGTGGCTTGCATTGGTCTCCCAGAGGCTTCTGGGCATGATATCGTGTTGCAAGTCTGCATCGCGGTTGTCTAATCACGCTGTGAATTTTCTATTTTGAATTTATTTTCATGACGGTATTATAAATCTAATAAATATTTGCAATAATAATGGTGATGGCAATATCAGCAATAGGGAATGCTGGTAATGATGATGGTAATAATCATAACTACGATTACATTATGATCATTGAATAATGAAAGTGCTTACGTGATAAAATAAATGATAAACTCAGATATATACAGTTATAAAAGGAAACAGAAAGGGAAAATAAGAATAGTATATAATACCTTGCAGAAAAATAAAAGAAAAAGAGTAAAACATTTCCTTTTTTTTTTTTTTTTTCTTTTTAATGGTTAATCACTCTCATTCAGTCCAGCGATTCGTCTCCTTCATATTTAGCAAATATCATAACTACGCTTCCTCTTATCCCTTCAGAACATATTTCACTGCTTTTACATTGCAAGAGACAGCAGAGCATTAGTGACTGCTTTCTGTACAACCCAAGGACTAATTTCTCTGCTTTTGAAGCCACTCATAAAAGGAAGTACTCCGTTTTATCATTGCAACTCATTTGTAAAAGCCCGGCTATTGTAAACACGCACTCTACCAGTGACATATTACCACAACTGGCTTTCACATTCCGTCTATTTTCTTCTTAGTGATACATCAGCGTAGATACAGCGCTGCTCCGTCGTTGAGCGCCGGCTTTTGCAGTTGCAAGGGATCGGGCTTTGCGTTCGTCCAGGCTTGCCACTCGACTCAGCTGTGAGGGAGTGTAGACATCAGCTGGAAATGAACTGGACACCCAACCGAGGCTTAGTACGGAGATATAGACCTTAGGTTAGTATGTATGCAGAATGGCCTCTAAACGACCACTCGGGCATTGGAACGACTTTTTATTTTATTTATTTTTTTTATATATTTATTCTTTTTATTTTTTTTATTTTTTTCTATATGTTATTGTTGCTTTACCGATTTTTCCTGCCTCTAACTATTCGTTTAAGCGATACTCCCTTACCATCCTTCCTCTGAATCCGTGTCTATATGCCTTCCTTTCTCTTCTCACTGAAAATATGCTATTATCTATTTATCTGTTCTGTTGTTATCTTTAGTGATTCTTCTTGGGAGAAAATCTTTATAAATATCAAAATTTTACGAAGTATCGTTTTCCTAACTACTGTGTGAGTCAGACTAAAGAGTTTCGTTGACGTGAGATTTTAATTCCTACCTCGGTCCTCTTTTTCCTATTTTTTTCTCTATATCTGTCTATTAGTCTATCTATCTATCTATCTATCTATCTATGCATTTATCTGTCTGTCCATTTATCTATCTATCCATCTATCTGTTTATCTCTTTCTCTCTCTTTCTCTATATATATATATATATATATATATATATATATATATATATATAATATATATGTGTGTGTGTGTGTGTGTGTGTGTGTGTGTGTGTGTGTGTGTGTGTGATATATTATATATATATATATATATATATATATATATATACTATATATATATATATATATATATATATATATATATATATATATATATATTATATATATAATATATATATATATATATATATATATATATATATATATATATATATATATATAATATATACATATATACATATTATACACACATATATATATATAATATTTCTTAGAATATATATTATATATACATTTATCATATATATTATAATCTTAGATTATCCGTATCGACGTATCGTAGTCATGCAATATGAAGTCATAGTTTAAACTTTTGTAAAATATATGCGCGCTCTACTCAACCTAAAGCTCCTTTCATGCATCCATAACTGCTTGGTTCGGTCATTGATTCTTTACTTATGAAGCAGTATCCATGAACGCGACCCGTCCACGAGCAGACTTGGCTCCTCAAGAGTATTCTTAGTTTCCAAATCGACTAAAAAACCGAACTGTTAAGCTGCATGTGCGCTGAAGAGGACATAACCGCGAGATCTGGTTATGTCCTTGAGCGAAATTTGGAACTTCGGTGACAAATACTGTGGCCTTTGAAATGGGATGGAACGGCCCTGTTCTGCGCTGCCTGACTCTGACGTAAATGATTTGGTGAAAGGGTTTGTGTTCGTGGGTGTGTGTGTACGTGTGTGTTTGTGTTTGTTTGCTTTTGTGTTTGTGTATGGGTCTGTGTGTTCGTGTGTTTATGTTTATGTTTGCGTGTGTGTGTATGCATGTGTCTGTGTGTGTGTGTGTTTCGTGTGTGTGCGTGCGTGTGTGTGTGTGTGTGTGTGCGTCCGTGTGTGCGTGTGTGTGTGTATGAGTGTGTTTGTGCATATTATATGTGTGGAACTATACCTGAAGCAAAAGCTTGAATTGCCGTAAAATCTGCGACCGATGGAGGCGATCAGAGCAAAAAAAAAAGAAGGGAATCCTCCTGGTGCGCCTCAAAGGTCATTGGCAACAAGTGAAGCCAGGAGGGAACAGACTTATAAAGTTAGCAGAAACTTGCTCCAAGCTATGAAACATTGGGGATGGCTGTTGAGTAACAAATAGACAAAACTTGTTGCTACATTTTACGAATGCTGGTGCGCTGGACTTTTGATATTGATAGATAGATGTATCGATTGACAGCTAGAGACATAAAATGAATGTATGTATATTTCGGCTTATATGGACAATTCTCTCTCTCTCTCTCTCTCTCTCTCTCTCTCTCTCTCTCTCTCTCTCTCCTCTCTCTCTCTCTCTCTCTCTCTTTTCTCTCTCTCTCTCTCTCACTCTCTCTCACACACACACACAACACACACACACACATACTCTTACTCTCTCTCTCTCTCTTTCCCCTCTCCCTCTCTCCCCTCTCTCTCTCTCTGTCTCTTCATTCTTCTCTCTCTCTTCTCTTCTTCACCACACCACACACACACACACACACACACACACACACACACTTTCTCTCTCTCTCTCTCTCTCTCTCTCTCTCTCTCTCTCTCTCTCTCTCTCTCTCTCTCTCTCTCTCTCTCTCTCTCTCTCTCTCTCTCTCCCTCCGTCTCTCCCTCTCCCCCTCTCTTTCTGTCTCTCACTCTTTCATCCTCTCACTCTCACTCTCTCTTTCTCACTCTCTCTCTCTCTCTCTCACTCCTTCATTCTCACTCTCTCTCTCACTCTCACACTCTCTCTTTCTCTCACTCTCTCTTTCTCTCACTCTCTCTCTCTTTCACTCTCTCTTCTCTCTCACTCTCACTCTTCTCACTCTCTTCTTTCAATCTCTCACTCTCTCTCTCTCTCTCTCCTCTTTCACTCTATCAAACACAAACATAAAGTGTCACTCCTCTTAATTTGATTGCCTACTCTATTTTGCGAGTTTACGACACTTAAGTGTATAGGACCACACATCACACAAAATTTTGGCTTTTTCTCTGTGCAGCCCACGCTGAAGTTGAATTAGTTTTCATTTTACTAAAACAGTGTAAAGGATTATTTAATATTTTAATGCTGTTGTATCATGTTTCATGCTATTAAAACAAGGGAATTAGTTTTTTTATTAACATCCTATTTTACATGGTAGAGTTGAATAATTGTTGAAGTATCTGTTTGTTCATTTCATATTAAATGTGAATATTTTAGGATTTTAGTTATGTTGCATTTGGGTTCATTGATTAATTCTTTCATAGAAATATAACTACCTGGGATGGTTGCAATATATACTTTATACTTAAATGGCACTGCATATGATCTCACTATTGTCACTGTCATCATCTTCCTCGTCCTCCTCGTCCTCGTCCTACTCCCACTACTACTCCTTATTCCTACTTCTACTCCTTCCTCTACTGCTACTGCTACTATTTTATTTCCCAGTATCAGTATTGTTGGTGTTAATAGTAATAGTACAATAATAGCAGTAGTAGTTATGTTTCGTTGTTGTTGTTGTTGCCCGTCATTGTTGTTACATAATAATTAATATAATCATCGTTCGCACTGTTATTCAAAATGACATCAACGTATACGTATCATTCGTAAAGGTACATGGTAAGCCCGGACGGTTAGATCAGAATCAGAATAATGAGAGGTAATGCCCGGTATGCTTGTGTTTTGGATGATTCCGGATGCATGAGTGGATCCAGGGATGGGTGTGGGTGCTAATGTGGCTGTGGGTATGTGTTCATGTGTTTTGACCGGATGTTCGATCAGGTTTTGATAATACGAGCGTTATGAATGCACGTGAATGCTTTATATCCCACTCCGCTTTGTCCATCAGAGTCAATGCATGTGGAATGGATGCATACGATGCATCACCGAAATATCAAAGAGAATTGATATCCCGAAATTGCTATCGATAACAATAACAGCGTTAACGGCCGTCACAGTAGCTATAATCAGCGTTTAATCCCGGCACCACGGCGATGGCGACTGTGCACTGTGCAACAAATGGCAAGAGTTTCGAAGCTTACGAGTGCCAGGGTATTGCTCAGAGTTACAAATGACCAACACAAGACTCAGCACGAGATAGATCCAACTTGGGGCTAAAGTTCGGATAGAAAGTAGCTTCTCCTGTCCGGTATTCTCCCGGTAGGAACGTTAGAGAAGAGAAATCCCCTGCAAGTTCTGTATCAGTGAGCGCAAATGTATTAAGTTCAAAGGCAATGCGTCGGTGTTCTATGTGCGCTGCATGAAGTTTACCTAAGCCGGGTTCGGGTGTTCTGAAATGGTTATTATACACGCATTTTTGTCTTTTACATTCTGCACATAAACCGTATTCTCTCTCCCTATGTATGTGTGTGTGTGTGTGTTTGATCTGTGCATGTTCATATATATATATATATATATATATTATATATATATATATATATATATATATATATATATTATATATATATAATATATTTAATACATAAACATACATATACATACATACATATACATACATACATATAGATAGATAGATAGATAGATATAGATATATGTGTGTGTGTGTGTGCATATATGAATATATATATGCATATAATCTGTGTGTTTAAATATAAATATAATATATATATATATATATATATATATATATATATATATATATATATATATATATATATATATATATGAAAAATTCTAATACCTACATTATTAACTTAATCTCTCCTTTTTTTAACTGCTGAAATGTTTCGAGTGCTCTGCAACCATCATCAGTGAACAAAAGCTTTAAAAGGAGGATTATAACATTATTCTTCATGCTTTTAGTTTACACATCAACAAAGAATATGTGATAATATGTCACTACAATACAAAATTGAAGATAAGAGATATTTGAAGATAAAATTGAATAGAAATAGATATAATAGATAAAATTGAAGAGAAATAAGATATAATAAGGTAAAATTGAAGATAACATATATTTGAAGATAAAATTGAATAGAAATAAGATATAATAAGATAAAATTGAAGATAAGAGGGGAAATTACAAAGCAAATCACCTCAAAATGAAATCTCCACACGACAGAAAAAACAAAGGCTAAAATCGCTGCACCCAACAAAGGCCTTTGTCAAGAGTCATTCTCCATCAAAGTGTCATCCATTGTTGTAATACTTTTAAAATAATTTTTATTCTCGGTCTCATAATGATTTAGATATTTTGAGAGACTCTTTGATATGGTAATTGAAACTTGCTGACATTATATATATAATAGATATATATATATAGATATATAGAAAATAAAAAAAAGACTTGTTTTCTTCTTGATTTGCGATATGTATATTTATATATTTCTTTTTTTTTTTTCCTTCTTTTCTTTATTTGTGTGTGTGGTTTGTCTGTATGGGAGCATGCGAAAGAGAGAAAGAGAGAGAGATGTGTGTGTGTGTGTGTGTGTGTGTGTGTGTGTGTGTGTGTGTGTGTGTTTGATCCCTTTATATTTTTACGTACCAGACT
>NW_020869217.1:17500-20000 GCF_003789085.1 Penaeus vannamei
TAGCCAGGAAGAGAAGTGGGCGAGAAGAGCAGTTCCTGTACGGCTATAAATAGTCCCTTGATTACGAGATTAAAACCGTGAGTGGCACTTCTTCATTGCAAGTTAATTGGCATAGTTCATATCAGTTTAATATCACCCTTTCTTTTTTTTTCTTTCTTTTTTTTTTTTTTTTTTTTTTTTTTGCCATCAGGTTTTCTGCACGAGCTACATCCACCCCTGTATCCCCCTCCCCTACCCCTTTCCTATGAATTTCCATTTTTCATTAGCGATATATCCCATATTATAATGTTGACATGAAAACTAGACCAAAGCGATAATCTAGATCCTTTGAAATCAGCTTTATCCCATTTTATTATCACCGGAATTTCCAATAATGACGAACTTCCCTCTGTCATCAGCATTTCAATATTCACCCTTTGTCTTTTCATAAACTCCGTCACTCCTCCACCGCAGAGAAACATGAAAAACCACTTCCTCCGCTAACTAATGCACATGAAACAGTCGCAGTTTATTGAACCTTATGGACAACGCCATCTGAAAACAACTGCTTAATATTGCGATTCAAAGAGATATTTTTAACTTCCGCGTGGGAAGCCTCAGCCAAATAGACTGGAAGACATGAACAGATACAATCAAAGGCTTACGAGACTTCAAGATGAACGTTGCAATGATTGCAGTTGCATTAGGATAAGATGAAAGGGAATGGTAAACAAAACCAGGTAATGGTGCTGATGATGAGGGAGAGGAGGCGCTGGAGTATCATGACGGTAATGAGGAGGAGGAAGAGGATAATAATGATGATGATGACAGTAATGAGGATGAGGATGATTATTGCTGTATTATTATTATTATTATTATTATTATTATCATTATCAGCATCATTATTATTATATTATCATTATCATTAGTATCATCATTATCATCATCACCACCACCACCACGACCATCATTATCATTATCATTATCATTATCATTATCATCATCATCATCATCATCATCATCATCATCATCATCATCATCCATATCATTATCATTTTCATTATCATCATCACCATCGACATCACCATCACCATTATCATCATAATTGCTGATGTTCTTGTTGCTATAGCTATTGTTTTGATATAATTTTTGTTAAGTAAAGGCAGAAAATTATACATCAATAATAAAAAAGTATGAGTGACGTGTTGTCAAATTATTATTCGATGTGTAAGACGAACGTTAAAAGAATAATTTTATAATGAAATTAAATCTATCACAAAATATCTCACATCACACCTTTGTCCTTTCCTCTTTCCACCGTCAAAAAAATATATATCCATAAATATCACATGTGTAAATCTATTCCAAACCGTGTAATAAATCTGTAAATCTGTTGCAAACAATTTTTGTGCTAAATTTCGTAACAACAATAGCAATAACAGCGGCCACAGTAATGAAATAAAATACACGTTGTTATTCTTACCCGAGTTCATAATGTTTCGCTTGTTTTCCATTTCCGGTCGTGAGTTTGTGAAATTTTGTGAATCATTTCCCGGAATACTTCGTCCCTGATAAAGATGCAATTAATAGGTTTTCTGCAAGTTGAAATCTTTTCTTCCTCTTCGCCGAAATGAACCTGCAGCCTTTAATTAAATAACTCTTCATCAGCTGTTCATGAAATGTAATAAATGAAATTTTATACGAGAGTCGATTTCCTGGTCTCGACTGACTATGCATGTGTGTTCGTGTGTGTGTGTGTGTGTGTGTGTGTGTGTGTGTGTGTGTGTGTGTGTGTGTGTGTGTGTGTGTGTGTGTGTGTGTGTGTGTGTGTGTGTGTGTGTGTGTGTGTGTGTGTGTGTGTGTGTGTGTGCGCATGTGCGAGTGTGTGTATGTGTGTACGTATGCGTGTACGTGTGTGAGCGCGTGTGTGTATAAAGATACCCAAAGGGCTGTATCATACCTAAAGCTTACTTTGATAATCAACAGAATATAACTTAAAAACAGTTAAATGAAAATTCCGTCTCATACAATAGTATCCTAAATCAATTCACATCACCAACAACCGTTTTATAAGGGCACAAAGTTCAACGTCATGACCCCCGTTATCTTCTTAATACTTTGATTGTTTGGTGAGTGTGAACCTATTGTGAAATTAGTGTAGGGGGAATGACCTAAGACGTCACTTCGTAAATACGTTCATGGACTCGAAACAAAAGAAAAAAAAACGCAATTGTTTTATTTACGAATGGGTCGTCTAAGATTCGGAGATCTTCTTTGGACAATACTTGGGTCTTTTTGATTTTGCTTTTATTGATGTAAACAATTATACGAGCACAGAATAATATCTTCTTTTTTCTGATACTTCCTGTTTTCCCTGTCTAGAATTCTCTCTCTCTCTCTCTCTCTCTCTCTCTCTCTCTCTCTCTCTCTCTCTCTCTCTCTCTCTCTCTCTCTCTCTCTCTCTCTCTCTCTCTCTCTCAGTATATATATATATATATATATATATATATATATATATATA
>NW_020869217.1:25000-27500 GCF_003789085.1 Penaeus vannamei
TCTAATCACCTGACTTCTCTGACCTCTCTCGTTAATCTATCACTGACCTCTTCTTTATCTATCACTGAGTCTCTCTTTATCTATCACTGACTTTATTATCACTGACTTCCTCTATCTATCACTGACCTCTCTTTATCTATCACTGCCCTCTCTTTACTATCTGACCTCTCTTATCCCTGATTATCTTCAGCGACTTTTCTTTATCTTCTCATCTTTATCTCACTGATCTCATCTTACGTCTTTATCTATCACTGACCCTCTCTTTACCTATCATTGACCTCTTTATCTATCACTGACCTCTCTTTATTATCACTGGCCCTGCTATCCACTGCTCTTTATCTCTATCACTGACCTCTCTTTATCTATCACTGACTTATCTATTCTACTGATCACCTCTCTTCTATCATCATTTCATCTTGCCTCTCTTTATCTATCACTGCTCTCTTATCTATCTCTCTCTTAATACCTGATCATCAATGACCTCTCTTTATCTATCACTTCCTATCTATCACTGATATATCACTGACCCTCTTTATCTATCACTCTCTTTATCTATCACTGACCTCTCTTGTCTGACGCTCTCTTTCTATCACTGACCTCTCTTTATCTATCACTGACCCCTCTTTATCTATCACTCTCATCCATGTCTATCACTCTCTATTGATCTTTATCTATCACTCTTTATCTTCACTGACCTTCTTTTCTATCACTGACCTCTCTTTATCTATCACTGACCTCTCTTATCTATCACTCTCTCTTTATCTATCACTGACCTCTCTTTATCTATCACTGACCTCTCTTTATCTATCACTGACCTCTCTTTATCTATCACTGACCTCTCTTTATCTATCATCTTTTTATCTACTGACCTCTCTTATCTATCACTACCTCTCTCTATCACTGACTGTCACTGACCTCTCTTTATCTATCACTGACCTCTCTTTATCTATCATGACCTCTCTATCACTGACCCTCATCACTGACCTCTCTTTATCATTCAGTGACCTCTCTTTACTCTCTTTTATATCACTGACCTCTCTGACCTCTCTTTATCTATCCTCTTCTTTATCTATCACTGACTATCACTGATCTTTATCTATCACTGACCCTCTTCATATCCTTGATTCTGACCTCTCTTTATTTATCACTGACCTGTCATCACTACCAAGTAATAATAAAATAAAATAAATAAATTTAAAAAAAAATAGAAAGAAAAGAAAGGCTCTCAATGAACCATTTTAATCCTAACAGGGCGGGCGGATCGCAAAAGCCTGGCGCCGCTGGAGGAGGGAGAAATCCCGCGGGCGTAGCAGAAGGAGGCAGTTGAAGGCGTTCGCGAAGTGGCGTCGAGGGACGTGTTTCCGAAGGGCGGGCGGGGATGGGAGAAAACGCTTTGTGTGTTAACGAATTACGGTAAGAGCTCGCGAAGACACCGGATGGGAACGACATCCACGAAGAGGGCGATGGGAAAAGACGGTCAGGGGGGGTTAAGGGATACAGGTTAAAGGAGATAGAGAGTCAGGGGGAAAAATACATATGAATAAATAGATATTCAAATGGAAAGGCATAACTAACGCTAGGTATAGGCCTATGGGTATATTATATGAATGTGCATATCAACATGATAACAAATACATACACACATACATATATACATACATATATACATGCATATATATATGTGTGTGTGTAAGTAGCTACAAAGTGAGATTTTTGAAACCGTGAATATAAAAACATCATTACTAATGTGTTTATTGACGTTGTTCGTCTATTACTCCATTTGACCTTTCTTTATCCATTTGCTTTACTGCGGCTTCTTCCAAGTCCTTATCCAGCGGTACGATTACAATCCTCTTTCAAGGCGAGCGGCTTTTATGCCCTCGAGCGGCGGGGCGGAGAGCGGGCTCGCCTCGCTCGCTTGGGTCGCGTCCAGGCCAATGGTCAGATATGATGCCGGGTTTTTCTCCCGCTTGGCTCTCGGCCACAAATGCATGCAAGTCCTTATAATAACAGCGGTGCACGAGGCTTATCCCTTGCGGCCGCTCCAATTAGCCTTTTCCACCACAAAAGGGCTCATCTGTGGACTCGAGTTTTCCCCTTAGGCCGCCCTGTCCACCTCTGCCTTCACGTCATCCACTGATTGACTTTGCTTCCTCTCCTTCGGTGATTATGTAGCTGAGGCTCGGCTCGACCTGCCGCTCGGGCTCGGCAACGCTTTTTTTTGCGGCGAGACGGTCGGCGGCAGCTCAGGGTCCCGTGCTCGGCGTTTCATTACTCGGTGCCATGATTTTATATTTCTTGGATATCTTTAACAGAATTATATATATATATATATATATATATATATATATATATATATATATATATATATATATATATATATATATATATGTATACATATATGATCGCACAGACACACACACACATACACATATGTGTGTGTGTGTTGAGTGTGTGGGTGTGTATATATGTATATGTATATATGTATATAGTATATATA
>NW_020869217.1:42500-47634 GCF_003789085.1 Penaeus vannamei
CTCTTAATGTTACACGGGGATAATAGATGGCGCTTCTACATATAAGCCCCGGTGCTATGGGAGGAATGGGGCAGCTAAGAACAGGGTAATGATAATGAAATGAAGAGAGAAAAAAGGAGAAGGCTGGATGTATTTGAGGATATCATATAGATACAAATATATCAATTGATAGATTGATATATAGACAGAGAGATAGACAGAAGAGACAGGCAGGCAGGCAGATGGATAGATAGGTAGAAAATCAGATAAAGAGATAGATAGACAGACATAAAAATAGTTATATAGACAGACAGATAGATAGTCAGACAGCGATTTACAGGACAGTTAGACAGACAGACAGACAAAGACATACATGAATAGATAAACAGACGGACAGTTAGACAAACAGATCGATAGAAAAATAGTGTGGTATGTAAATACATAGAAAGATGATACTTTCAACACCAATTTATATATGTGTGTTTGTGTGTGCATACGTCTACCACTTCAAATTCGTTATGATGCAAATCCCTGCTATCTCTGCCTGATTGCAGAGCTTTGAGCTTCTTCACTTTAATTAACCTGGCGGAGTAGTTTTATCTCTGAAGGTTCAACGCAAGGCCGGCCCCCTCGCAGGCTCTAATGGCTGGAAACCTTTTGGAACAGAATCGTGATATTAGTTGGTTAAGAGCGGAGAGCAGGAGAGGTGAGTGACTGGCAGCCGAAGAAACACATACGCGTATATGTAACTGCGGTGGATGGTATAGGGACATATGGTGTTGGTATATAATAAGTTTTTTGTTTCTATGCTGTGTTTTGTTCGCTCTCTCGCTCTCTTGCTCCTCTCTCTCTCTCTCTCTCTCTCTCTTCTCTCTCTCTCTCTCTCTCTCTCTCTCTCTCTCTCTCTCTCTCTCTCTCTCTCTCTCTCTCTCTCTCTCTCTCTTCTCCTCTCTCCTCTCTCTCTCTCTTCTCTCTCTCTCTCTCTCTCTCTCTCTCTCTCTCTCTCTCTCTCTCTCTCGCTCTCTCTCTCTCTCTCTTCTCTCTCTCCTCTCTCTCTCTCTCTCTCTCTCTCTCTCTCTCTCTCTCTCTCTCTCTCTCTCTCTCTCTCTCTCTCTCTCTCTCTCTCTCTCTCTCTCTCTCTCTCTCTCTCTCTCTCTCTCTCTCTCTCTCTCTCTCTCTCTCTCTCTCTCTCTCTCTCTCTTCTCTCTCTCTCTACTCTCTCTCTCTCTCTTCTCTCTCTCTCTCCTCTCTCCTCTCTCTTCTCTCTCTCTCTCTCTCTCTCTCGCTCTCTCTCTCTCTCTCTCTCTCTCTCTCTCTCTCTCTCTCTCTCTCTCTCTCTCTCTCTCTCTCTCTCTCTCTCTCTCTCTCTCTCTCTCTCTCTCTCTCTCTCTCTCTCTCTCTCTCTCTCTCTTGATTTCTTCTTGATGTTCTTCGCTCAGGATCATGGGTCATCTTCTGACGATACAGTAGAATATGACTCCTGGGGTTTTGCCAAGGCATTATAAAATGTTTAAGGCCCAGCAAGGTAGGAGCGGCCAGGGGATTTGGCCGAAAGCTGGGAGATAAAGTTTCAAAAGCTGAGAGAGTAAACTTGATAGTGTATGGTATTTCTCCTTTTCGTGGTAGTATATATATATATATATATATATATATATTATAATATATATAATTATATATATATATATATAATATTATATATATTATATATATATATAATAATATATATATATAAATATAAATAATATATATATATATATATATAAATATATAGATACTGTATATATATATATTATATGTATATATATTATATATATATTATATATATATATATATATATGCTAGCTCTTTCTACATCTCATCAAAAGTTTTTGCTGTTCCGAGAATGAAATACTGATAAATTTGTACATGTAGAAATAAAAAGTTTTTCCTTGATAAATAATTTTAGCTCTGAACAAAAATACAAATAACAATTCATGAACATACACACACACACACACACACACACACACACACACACACCACACACACACACACACACACACACACACACACACACACACACACACAATACACACACACACATAATATTTAACTATATAAATATATATAATAAATATAATATATACTATATATATATATATATTATATATATAGTATAATATATATAATATATATATTATTATACATATATATATATATATATATATATATATATATATATATATATATATATATTGTCTAAGAAATAAATTCATAGATTTAATTACATCATAAAGTGGGCTTCTCTCGCCATAGAAAGGATACCTGATTATATATTAATATATTCAGCTATCTCAGCAATAAATGAAAAGTTTTCTCTTGGGGCAAAAAAAATATTATTGAACACCATTTGATGCCACAGAACATTTTCCTGGTTTTAGCTAATACCAAGTGATCCATTTTAAACACATTAATTTAGAAAAAAAAAGTTTTTATTACATAAATTAAACACTGAATACAATTTTTCCTGTTCATAATCATGTTTTTATTGGGTTTGGAATGAAAAGTTATCTAATTTGAATTCGACACAGAACAAGTTAAGTATACATATCTTCAGAATCTTAACATATTCAAAACAATTTTTACTCATACAACAATTCATTTATATTCAGATAAAACAAGGCACCCTTGCCTAAAACACATAGTTTATTCATAAAGATTATATAATTGCTCATTATCATTTTTCTTCTCATAGTCAATGTTTCATTTATGCACACCATATATTCTGTAAAAAAAGATCCTTCATTTTATCATAGTGCTTTTCTAACCTCTGCCGTCTCCTTTCTTCAATTTCTCTTGCTTTTAACAGTCTTAGTTTTTTTTTTTGCCACATAACTTCTACTTTGGTATAAGTTAGAACAACTTCTAATTTGTGTTTTTAACAGTCTTTAGTTATTATTTCCAAGTTTTTTTTGCCACAACTTCTACTTTGGATTTCACTGTATTTTGTTTGTTTTTTAAACCTTATGGACGGTATGTTTTATGTTGGCCCAGATATTTCGGCAGGAGATTCGTTTGGGGGCCTCGGAATGCAGTCCTCTGCACAAAGTTCTGGGACTTCTGAATAGTCAATGGCCAATTCTTCCGTTTCTAATGCGTTTGTTAGTGTTGTCATGTCATGTGAGGGTATGTATTTTTTCCAATAAAAAAGATGCCAAAATAGAAAAGGGAGGCCTTATATCAGTGCACTAGAAAAGAAAAGAAAAGAAAAGAAAAAACAGTAAAGTAAAATTAGGGACAATAATCAACCTTGCTACGCATCATGAATAATTTTTGTTAATGGTAAAATTTAACGTATGAAAAAAAATTATATCACCTAATAAAACATACGTAAATAACCTACACAATACATTTTCATTCACGTTTCCCTTTGAAACGTGGGTGAAACTGCCCGACTAGTTCTATCAGTTTTTCAGTCCTGCCAATAATCCACAGATCGAAAGCACGGTTTCCTCCATGCCTAGCTTAGTTTTAAGAATAATCATGATAAACATTCAAAAAAGCAAGGAATTAATAAACATAATAATAAAGAAATGAATAATATAGATAGCTATGTATACAAGAATAAAATAAATAAGATACCCGTGTATGAGTTATAAACAGGAATTTGAATCCAGAAAACTCAAAGAAATAGACACCTTTCTTAGATCTATTTAGCATTTCTTTAGTACAATAAAAAGATGTTGAAGGATGGGTCGAATTGCACTCTTGAGCTTTACTGAAGATGTCATATAATGTTCCACACACAGCACGCATATATCCTTGAGATCTGAAATAAGAAAAAAAAATCTAAAAGTACATATAAATCTTTCCCCGCAACTGGTGTACTTTCACATACATTAGCTGTTTAAAGCCTCAAGTCATCCAAGTATGAAATTAAGAATTGATAAACCATAAAAAGAACATAGGCTATAACAGGGAAAATATATTGAATTCCAAATTATATATCTACACGCACACACATATACACACACACACACACAACACACACACACACACACACACACACCACACACACACACACACACACACATCAACATAACACACACACAACACACACACACACACACACACAACACACACACACCACACACACACACACACACACACATACACACAGCACACCACACACACACACACACGCACACACACACACCACACACCACACACATTTTATACACACAGCACACATTTATATATATACTAACATATCTATATATATATATATATATATATATATTATATATATAATAATACTATATATATATATATACATAGTATATATATATAATATGTATATATATTATATATATTATTATATAATATATATGTGTGTGTGTGTGTGTGTGTGTGTGTGTGTGTGTGTGTGTGTGTGTGTTTATATATATTTAATATATATATATATATATTAATATTTATGATTGGATATATATATATTATATATTATGTATGTATGTATGGTGTTATGTATATGTAGTGTGTATATACACACACACATCACACACACACACACACACACACACACACACACACACCACACAGTACATATATATACTAGTATATATATATATTATATATAATTATGTATGTATCATAAATATATATTTAAATATATGATACATATATATAAATAAATGAATACATAGGTATACATATACATTGATATAAAATATATATTTAAATATACACACACATATGTATATATGTGTGTGTGTGTGTGTGTGTGTGTGTGTAAATGCTTATTTGGTAGATTGATAGGTAGGCAGATAGATATATATATATATACACAGATAAATGATTATTAATTCATCTATACGCATGTACCTTTATCATACATCCACCCATGCAGTACCTTATTAAAGACGCGTACTCTCCCTCTGCAAGCGTAAGGAAATAAAACGTTTGACGGTCAAGAGGAGCGAGAGAGGAGAGCGCTCGAGCCCTAGAGACGAGTATCACAGTTCCTTCATCAAAAGAGCCGTGCACAAGGGCAGGAAAATGATGAGGCACTAACGCCCTGGGCCCCCTCCCCACCCCCCTCTCATTAGTGTTGCCGGGACACGATGCACTCTTTGGTCTTTGTTTGTCTGTGTGTGCTGGGGAGAGGGGGCTGGGC
>NW_020869217.1:57732-60232 GCF_003789085.1 Penaeus vannamei
CAACAATTTATAGTTAGAATATTACGGCTTCAATGAACAAAAATCTACTCTGCTGGCGGTCCCGGAAATGTCAGAACCGCTGTATATTCGCATCGCAGGAGCGGTGGCCTCACACGACTGCTCGCGCAATACCGGGAAATTATGATCATAAGGAAGTTCCTTTAACAGCAAAAACCGCTTCGTCGGGTATCAATTGTACCGCAATTTCTGTGTGAGCTCTCTCGGAAGAGGAGTAATGAATGATAAGAAATATGAGAGGGGTGCTTTACATAAATGAAAGTTTTCCGGATCAGATTACGAGAACGTCTGGGGTGGTGACTTTAACCTGAATCTGTGTACGCTACTCCGGGACTTGTTTCGTGCAGTTGGTTATTACTTTTATCGATTTAATTCGTCTTTTCTGTCTATTAATTCGTCCTTTCTTTTTTCCTCTTTTTATTTTGTCTCTTTCTCCTTCCGTTTTCTTTTCCTCCCTTTCTATTTTGCTCATTTTTATTTCTTTCTTATATCTTCTCTCGTTTAATTGTTGTCGCCATTTCTGCTTTCGTCTTTTTAGTAGCGGAGATGGCATTGGACGCTTTTAATTTTCCGCCGGTCTTGATATCATTAACTAACATACGAGTAATACAGTTAAATCGGATTTTGCGCAATCAACGTTAAAATGCGCAGTTTTTGATTAATAATCCTATTTTGGTCGCTTTCAAGTCTTAGCATTTTTAGTGGTAGGATTGTTCTCATGCTTACATATTAGGGGTCTTCTGGTCTTGTAGATGTTTTCGTTTTGTGTCTGTGTTTTTCTTTTTGTTTTCTTTAGTTTTTTCTCAGAACGGGATGTTATTCTATAGAATAGAATATTTTCACGCAATTTTTTTATCTGTTCTCGCGTGCTTTATATTAATGGTTTTACATGCTTATCGCTGTTTTATTTGTATCATTGTTATTATGATGATGGTGAGATGATGGTGATAGGATGATAAGGACTGATGGAGATGTGTGGAGGAGGATGAAGTTGACGGATAATGAGTAAATGGGTGATGATAATGATCACCAGTTTGAATGATGAGCAAGTATGACAATGATGGTTTTGTTATTATTTTCATTGTTATTGTTATCTTGTTATTATTGGTGATATAATTTACTCAGTGGCTCACTTAGATGCTCGAGTTTATAGATTATTGTTGAGTCTCGATGTACGATGCTTTACGAGCGTCATGACATAATGTGGATGAAATTTTGTAATGATAATGGTAATTAGTTTTGTATATATGCTATAATAATGATAATGGTGATGCTAATAACAATGATGATGGTAATGATAATAATGATAATGGTGATGCTAATAACAATGATGATGATTATAAAATGATAATGATGACGTGGCAAATCACCAATCACCACATCACCACGATCATCATCACAACTTCACATCTAAACATTTACCACTTCCAACCCTCGCATACATTCCCCAAATCTTGATCATTCTCTCCCTTCACTTCCTCCTTCCCTCGCTTCCTATCTTACTGGCGCAATCACGCCCCTCGCCAACACGCCCTTAATCCTCGTCTATTTTCTTTCCACACCTTTATCAATCCATCTGCAATTTTCTCCGCTTTCTCCCTCCTCCTTCCCTCGCCCTAACAACGTCTCGAGGGATACACAATAACTCGTACGTTTTGGCAGTTCAACCGACCACGCACTTTCGGGATAAATGTTCACTGATTTTCTTTGCTTTTTCTGCCTTTTCTCTCGCTTGGGTTATTATTTTATTTTATTTTTTGGTTCTATGTTCTTCTTCTTGTTTTTCTCTTTCTCTTTTTTTGTATTTACGGAGAGTTTTCCGAAATCCGGGCCGAGATCTGAGCCATAAGTCTGGCGAAGTGCGCACCGGAGACTGAATTTATAACTCTCGCAAACTGGCGGGAAAATCGAGGATAATCTGGCGTTGTTTTTCATGCTTTTTGGCCGTTTGAGGTTTTCGTTGTATAAGAGAGGCAGAAGGATAAGGAAATGGGCAGGTTAATAGTTAAGAGACTGTGTTCAGCATATCTCGAATGTATTTTTACCTTTATCCTCCTTCCTGCATTTCTTTTCCCTTATCGTTATGCTTGGTATACGCTTCCTCGTAAGCGTCACTCATTCTTTTTTCGTTTTATCCGTTTATCAATATTTACTTTCTTTTCCCTCGTTTTACGTATTTCCAAATCTTTAACAATGTCTGTTCTGTAAATACTTGCGTTCAAATATCTCTATCCTAATTATCTATTTATCTCTATTCAATTCTCGATTTCCTCTCTTTCCAAACCTTTTTTATCGTCGATATCCCAACGGAATAATCTCGCTCTCCATTATCTGCCTTTTATACTTTTTCTTTTAGTTTATTTCTTCCATGTTCTAAATTCGTATCAATGTCTCCTTGGTGTACATTTCGCCGTAACTCCCCGATGTATGACCTAACTTTACTCCCCAAGTTGGAATACAAATGAAGCGCATTTATGGTCGG
>NW_020869217.1:90232-95232 GCF_003789085.1 Penaeus vannamei
ACACACTCACACACACGTGTGTGTCTGTGTGAGTATACATATACAGTGAAAATACAAATACATATATATGCATGTGTGTCGCTCCTTCCAAGCATAAAGAACTAACGCGAATAACCTTAAAACGAGTAAAATGTCTAAAGCGCAATTTCCAGTGATTTAAGAAAGGTCAGTGCTGCCAAGTTTATAAAATCGAACAAGCAGAGGCAAAAAAAATCCACAATTGATGCTACTGTGTGCTCTTTTGGCCAACGCTCTCTCTCTCTCTCTCTCTCTCTCTCTCTCTCTCTCTCTCTCTCTCTCTCTCTCTCTCTCTCTCTCTCTCTCTCTCTTCTCTCTCTCTCTCTCTCTCTCTCTCTCTTCTCTCTCCTCTCTCTCTCTCTCTCTCTCTCTCTCTCTCTCTCTCTCTCTCTCTCTCTGAATCCAGTGTTGGCATCCCTACTATAATCCACCGTCCTTGTCTTGCATAATAGTTCCCTACGTATATTTTCCTTTTATATTTCATCAAAATTTCCCTCCATCCTCCATCGGCTTGCACGTCTTCTCACAGCATCCCTTTCCCTTTAGTTCGCATTGCTTTCCGTTGTTCTTGTTCATTTCTTTAATAACTTTTTTTCTAACATTAACCAAGGCGAGATAACCTTGTTCCTGATACGCCTCTATTCCCACCTGGCCATGAGAAGTTTCATTATCCCCCTTGAGGCTATTTTTAGTACCCTGACGTGTCTCGAAGATGCCGTCCAGGCGGAGTCAAGACGGGGAGGGAATGACAATAAGCCAGGAATCTTGTTACAGATTTTAAATGCAAAAGTTCTGCAACGAGAGGGGGTTGCGTGAGCGTCGGGCTATTAAATTGATAGTTGTATGATGTTCGTTTAGTGATATTTCTTTTTTCTTTATTCTTCTTTTTTTTCCTTTTTCTTCTTATTCTATTATCTTTATTATTATTTGAAGCTCGTTCTTAGGTGATATTTTCAACTATTCAATTGATTTGTTTTTTCATCCCATGTATTCATTTCTAAAATATATAAGTATTTTGTTAATGATAAAAGTAAAGGTACTGTCAATAATAAGAAAGAGGACGAATAATAAAACATGTAATGAAAATATAAATAAAGAAATATGAAAATAACATTTTATTGATGATAAGCAAGTAATTAGATAAATGAATGTATGAATGCCAGCAGAATGGAAAAAAAAATCCTCGAAAGATCTAATTTGTATGTTAATGGCAATAGCTCATTAACCATGATTTCATATGAGAATATCCTTTTAAGTAAATTAACCGAGATCATCATTTATTAATTTCTATTAAGCTCTTAGGTTATTCATCTCATTACACACACACACACACACACACGTACATACATACATGTGTTTTTTTCTTTCTTTCTTTCTTTCTTTTCCTACTCTTTTTTAACTATTGTTGTTTTGTTTGTTTGTTTTTTTGCATTTGGTTAGTCGACGTAACACCCTGCTCTTAGAAAAGAAGAAAAAATGTCCATTATATATACGTAAAATACAGCTTAAGGACTTTTCGGTAGATTGGTAAATACGGAAAAGAAACTGAGAAAAAGGGGTTGGTAATACCGCGTGTTTAATGTATAATTAAACACTGAGTTACTAAGAATTGCATTGGATATAATTTCTCATCCGCTATTTCCATTTTTTTTCAGATTAGAGGATTAAATTCTGAGATATCCTTTAAGAGTGCAACAATAAATACTTCATTAAACAATAAGTGTAAAGAAAAAAATATCAATTCATAATGCTAACGAGTAATAGACACATTACATCGAGGCTTCATGGAACACACGACACAAAAAAAAACACAAAAGATTACCTTTCATTGGATGTACAAAGGGACTAAATCAGTGGAAAACGTGTCTAAATCATGCAATCTACGACTAAGCGCGAAGAACAAGTAAAAGTCTTTTTCGTTTACAAATTTAATTTTACGAATCCGACTTTATACATCGACCTCGTTAATTATATTCAGTGAAAGTTTTCCTTTGAACTCATTCATCCGATGCTCTTTGTAGTTGTTCATTTCATCACAAAGGTAATGATTACGATATCAAAACAAATCAACAGTAATAACAAATACTAGAAAAAATAGTAAACAGTAATCGTAAAATAAAAAATGATAAATAATAAACAAAATAGCACGAAATAATAAACAAATTAAATAATAAAAAAATACAAACAATAAACAAAATAATAGACAACACAGAATAATAGATAATAAACAAAACAACAAATGATAAACAAAAATAATAAACAATAATAGCAAAAAAAAAAAAAAAAATCCATCATACCTTACTGTCCACGCCCGTAGATCAAGCGTTGGCAACTGTCATATCTACACATTTCCGACGATGATTATGATCATCAGCCTTTCACCGAGGAGAATTTTAGCCACGACATTCGCAAGAAATTCAATAAGATTAAATATATTCAGTAGTCTTTCACCAAACAGTGTTTTAGAACTGATACACTTGTCGTTTACAGAGAGTCTATCAAGATGTAAAATATTCAGCAAATTCTATTACATTATTTTTTCTCCCTTTTTTTAGGGGGGGGGGTGTCTATCGAATTTCATGAAACCACACGTATTTTGTAAGGTATTTTTTATAATAAATAGGTATGATTCACATTAATTTTGTCTGTGGGACAAAGGATAAAATAGCTCTAACGATGCTTTAAAAGACATTGATGTATCCTTGACAACGAAGAATGCAGGGCAAACAATTTTTTTTAATCAATGATTTATTTTCATCCTTAATTTATTTTCATCCCTCAATTTATTTTCATCCTCAATTTAGTTTTTCCTTCCTTTCATGCTTGATTTTTTTTTTTTTTTTTTCTTTTTTTTACTAATTACCTTTTTTGTGTAGAATGTGTCAGGAAAGGAAAGCAGAAATTTACTATTCGATGCCATAAAAGGTTTAAACTAATTTTTTGTTTTGTTTTATCTTTGACGTAAAAGAGAACTCAACGACGGTAACTGCGGAGATGTTAAAAGAGCTTCAACTTTACTGCACATCCATCCTTTGCTTTGAGGTTACGACGAGACAAAACAAATGTTTATTGGAAACCGCAAATGAGACATTCTTTGACATATTGCCAAACTGCTACACTCACCTTGCATGCATAATGTGGTCTATTTTGTAATAACTTGTTCACTCACTCACTCACTTGTTCACTCATGATCTATATTGTAGTAACTTGTTTGCTCAATCACTCACATATTCACTCACTCACTCACGCACTCACTCACACATTCACTCACACACTCACTCACACACGCTCACTCACTCATTCACTCACTCTTTCTTTTTCACTCAGTCATTACTCACATTCATAATCATATTCTCTCACACTCATACACTCACTCATTCACTTATTCACTCACACTTCACTCACTCACACTCATACACTCACTTCATTCACATTCACACTCACACTCACACTCATACACTCACTCATTCACTTATTCACTCACTCACTTATGCTCTATGTACCATCGTTATAGGGTTAAAATCCACACATATATAATTTCGTTAGCGTTTGTTAGCAGTAAGAAAAGCCATAAACTCCTTGCTGTAGAAAAGTTTACCTTCTCTTTCTCGATTCTTTATTGGTATCGAAGGTCCGCTACGGCTTTTAGGCTTTGTGTCTAGACGGTGTTCGTTCTTGTATCGGGGAAACGAAGACAAATTTCCTGCAGTTTGTCAGCTGGATGTTCTAATGGAAGATGTCCAGGCGAAGAAAACATGCAACTGAGCTTAAAAAATCTCTCTCTCCCTCTCTCTCTCTCTCTTCTATCTATCTATCTATCTATCTATCTCTATCTAATCTCTCTCTCTCTCTCTCTCTCTCTCTCTCTCTCTCTCTCTCTCTCTCTCTCCTCTCTCTCTCTCTCTCTCTCTCTCTCTCTCTGCTCTCTCTCTCTCTCTCTCTCTCTCTCTCTCTCTCTCTCTCTCTCTCTCTCTCTCTCTCTCTCCTCTCTCTCTCTCTCTCTCTCTCTCTCTCTCTCTCTCTCTCTCTCTCTCTCTCTCTTCTCTCTCTCTCTCTCTCTCTCTCTCTCTCTCTCTCTCTCTCTCTCTCTCTCTCTCTCTCTCTCCTCTCTCTCTCTCTCTCTCTTCTCTCTCTCTCTCTCACTCTCTCTCTCTCTCTCTCTTCTCTCTCTCTCTCTCTCTTCTCTCTCTCTCTCTCTCTCTCTCTCTCTCTCTCTCTCTCTCTCTCTCTCTCTCTCCTCTCTCTCTCTCTCTCTCCTCTCTCTCTCTCTCTCTCTCTCTCGCCTCCCTCCCTCCCTCCCCCCTCCCTCCCTCCCTCTCTCTGTCTCACTCTCTATCTATCTATCAATCTTTCTTTCTCTCTTTTGCAACACAAACGGCTGATTAATGATATATAAAAAAATGTCTTGTGGTTTGGCAAGACACGCACGGCTCTCTCTCTCTCTCCCTCTCTCTCTCTCTTCTCTCTCTCTCTCTCTCTCCCTCTCTCTCTCTCTCTCTCTCTCTCTCTCTCTCTCTCTCTCTCTCTCTCTCTCTCTCTCTCTCTCTCCTCTCTCTTCCTCTTCTCTCTCTCTTCTCTCCTCCCTCCTCCCTCCCTCCCTCCCTCCCTCCCTCCCTCTCCCTCCCTGCCCTCCTCTCTTTCCCTCCCTCCCTCCCTCCCTCCCTCTCTCTCTCTCTCTCTCTCTCTCTCTCTCTCCTCTCTCTCTCTCTCTCTCTCTCTCTCTCTCTCTCTCTCTCTCTCTCTCTCTCTCTCTCCTCTCTCCCTCACCCACTCACTCTCTATCTATCTATCTATCAATCTTTCTTTCTCTCTCTTTTCCAACACAAACGGCTGATTAATGTATATGAAAAAAATGTCATGTGGTTTTGGCAAGACACGCACGGCTTCGATGTGCATTACTATTGCCTAAACATTAGTGCATTGCATGTCCCCAAAAAACACACATTAAGCGGATTAAGAACTCATTTCTTTAATGATCGCGA
>NW_020869217.1:110232-112732 GCF_003789085.1 Penaeus vannamei
TTTCATATGTTTCATTTTTTGGGAATTAGTATATTTTTTTCTATGTACATTAGATATAACTTTATATGCTTCGGTATGTTATTATTATTGTTACTATTATTGTCATTATTATTATTGTTATTATTATCACTATTATCATTGTTATTGTTACTATTATTATTATTATTATTATCATTATCAGTACTGCTACAAGCATTACTATTATCATTATTATTAGCTTTATTGCAATTAGAATAATAATATTATTTTCATCTTTGTTATTATTATTATTATTGATATTATTATTATCAATATTATTATTATCCTCATCAAAATTATATGTTATTATGGGTATCGTTAATATTAATGCCCTTGTTTTTGCTATTGTTATTGTTATCAATTTTATTTCTATTATCATTATTTTCATTGTTATCATTATTATTTCTATTACCATGTTTATTATTGTTATCAATATTATTTCTATTATCATTATTACTGTTGTTATAATTATCATCATTAACATTATTGTTATCAGTTTTATTATCAAAAAATATTATCATCTATTCGTTGTTGTAATTATTACTTTTATCATCATTATACCCCATTCCCTTGTCCGTTTGTTGTCGGGGGGGGGGGGGGGGGCTTAGGAGACGGAGACCGAGACCCAAGGTAAAGATCGCCCCGACGACGCCTCAACTCATTTTGCTTGGCCCTTTTTTCTCCTCCTTTCCTCTTCCTTCCCTTCTTCATCCCATTCTTCTGTCCCCATCCTAAGGTGTGAGAGCCGAGCTGAAAGGATGAAAGGCTGGCTTTGTGTCGGTCCCGAACGGCCTTCGTCCTCCCTCTGCTCTTCCCTCTTTACCCTTTCACTACCATACTCACCTACAGCGCTCTACAACCTTCAACATCTAACATATTTTATCCTAATTATTAACTCGTATTTACCCTTTTCGACACAACACTCTTTATCTTAGTGCTGGATGACCTTTGATGTCTGGCACATTTATTTGTTTTTTCACCATTAAGCATTCTGGGAATATAAAAACACTGCCTTGTGAACAAAAATCATTTCTTTATCCAGGGTCTTATCCCCCCGAGGTTCATCCTAATGACCTTACGTCGCTAATGGCATTAGATGTTGACCCAGCAGATTTTTTTCAACAAATGAATAAATGAAATTATCATCATTATTATTGTCATTATCATTTGTAGTAATGATAATAGCAGTAGTATCATTATCACTATCATTGTCATTATTGTTATTATCGTAATTATTTTTGTTATTATCATTATTATTATTATTATATTTTATTGTCATTATTATTTTTTATTGATTTTATTATCATTATTATTGTCATTCATTATCATTGTCATCATTATTATTATCATTATTATTATTATTATTATTATTATTATTATTATATTTTATTATTATTATTATTATTATTATTATTATTATTATCATATCATTATGAATGTCATTATCATATCATTATCATTATTTTAATTATTATTGCTATTATTTTCTTGTTTATTCATCATTATATGTTATGATCATTATCATTGCTATATCATTCTTATTCTGATTTTCATCATCATTGATACTATTACCAGTATTCATCAATATATTATATGAACTATTACTATTAGAAGAGAAAAAAAAAAAATATATATTATACAGTTTGATAATGATACACACAAAAAAAATAATAGTAAAAACAATTAATAAGAATCATAATGATAAGGAGAAGAAATTAAGAAAAAAATTACTACGGGGTAATAATTCCCAGTTTTTGTTTGATATCGGGCATGTTAATGTATTTTATTTTTCATTTTATATATATATATATATATATATTATATATATATATATATATATATATATATATATAAAGAGAGAGGAGAGAGAGAGAGAGAGAGAGAGAGAGGGGAAATACATTTAATATATATATTATATATATTATTATATATATATCATATATATTGTGTGTGTGTGTGTGTGTGTGTTGTGTGATGTGTGTTGTGTGTGTGTGTGTGTGTGTGTGTGTGTGTGTGTGTGTGTGTGTATGTGTATGTGTGTGTGTGTGTGTGGTGTGTGTGTGTGTGTGTGTGTGTGTGTGTTGTGTGTGTGTGTGTGTGTGTGTGTGTATGTATATTATTATAATATTATATATATTATAATATATATATATATATATATATATATATATATATATATATATAAAAAACAAATACAAGGCTTTTATTTTTCTTTGCTCAAGAACGGACCTGATATTTCTTGAGAAAGAAAATCTACACACAATTAATGTTTCAAGTAATGTTTATTTATCGTTTACTGTTTATTCAACAGCTTGATAAGAGATTTTTGGAAGTTTTTTTTTATTATTGGAGTAAATTAATATTAGTTGATTTCATTCAGTAATCGTATTTCGTGTAATTTCAGAATGCGTACAATATTGGGTAAACATTTACTTGTAATTACTTAATCAGTTCAGTTGCATGAATATCTGCTAACTTTAAC
>NW_020869217.1:132732-140232 GCF_003789085.1 Penaeus vannamei
ATTGTCATTCATTATTATTATCATTATTATATTTCATTATTATTATTATTATTATTATTATTATTATTATTATTATTATTATTATTATTATTATTATTATTATTATTATTTTTATTATTATATCATTATTATTATTATTATTATTATTTCATTATTATCATTATTATTTTTATTATTATTATTATCATTATTGCTATTATCATTATTATCATCATTATTTTATTACTTACTATTATCATTTTCTTTATTATTGTTACTATTGTTGTTATCATTCACTATCATTATCATCAATATTTCCATCGTTATTCCTATTATTGTTATCATTATCATTATCATTGTCATTATTGCCGTCATTATTATTGTTGTTATTATTATCATCATTAATATAATTATTGTTATCATTATCATCATTGTTATTATTGTTATGATTGTTATCATTGATATTATCATTGCTATCATAATTATTATTATTATCATTACTATCATTATTATTGTTATTACTATCATTATAATCACTATTATCATTATTATAATTTTGTTATTATCATCATTATTATTGTCATTAACGTTAGCATTAATAGTAGTAGTAGTTGTAGTAGTAGTAGTAGTACTCTTATTGTCATTGTTATTTTTATCATCAATACTATCATTACTGCCGTTATCATTGCTATTACTATTATGAATACTATAATTACCATTATCATCATCGTAATTATGCATTTTATCATCATTATAATCAGTTAAACTTATCATTCTTATCATAATCTTCATTTTTATTATCATTATTATTATTACTATCATCATTATTGTTATCATTATCTTTATCATTATTATTATAATCATCAAAATTATATTCATAGAAATTCAAGATATCAACTAAAACGTCAAACGATTTTTCCAACACTACAAATAATCCAACGAACAGAATAAACAAAATCATAAATCCTCGCTGGAACTAATTAAAAAAAAATAATCCTGCACTACGCTTTCAGAAATTAACTATCAATAAACCCCTTGGCGTTGAAAATAAGAAAATTAAATAAAACAGCCTTGAGGAGCTTTTCGTCACTCAAGAAATTAATTTGAAATTCGTCAAGGTGACGCGCTGTTCAGGGAAGGCGTTGGGTTATAACCTCGGCGGAAACTCTCGTAAATGTAGAGTGTTTGGCCTCATTAATGGTTAAGTTAATCATATTTTTGCTCGCTCGCTATATCTACATTCCTTTTTTTCTTTTGTTTATTTTCCTTGCTCTTTTTTATCTTTTTGACAATGAAAATGTATGCTTATTGGCTATATATTAATATAATATATATATATATATATATATATATATATATTATATATATATATATATATATATATATATATATAATATATATATATATATATATATATATATATATATATATATATATATATGTAATATATATATAATGTATATATATATAATATATATGATATATATATATATATATATATATATATATATATTTATATATATATATATATATATATATATATATATATAATGTAAATGTGAGTGCTTGATCTCATTAATGCTTTAGCTAATCGTTTTACTCACTAACTATATCCATATTCCTTTTTTCCTTGCCTCTTTTTCTTTTTTTTTCTTTCTTTCTCTTTTTGGCAATGGATAATTATGCATATTGGCAAATAATACATATATATCAGAAATGTAATTGTATAAGCGTTTGGTCTTGTTAATGCTTAAACTTAATCGCGTTTTTACTCGCTAATTATATCTACATTTCTTTTTTTCTTTCTTCTTCTCTCATTGCGGTTTTTTTTTTTCTTTCTTTTTTGTTTGTATATATGAAAATGTATGCTTATCGGCAGAATATGTATATCAGAAATGTGGTAACAATTTTCGGAAAATGGTTGAAAGTGGTAAGGAAGAGGAAGAAGAAGACGAAGAAGGGAGGAGGAAGGGAAGAAGAGGAAAAAAAAGAGGAATAAAAAGAAAAAAGAAAAAGAAGAAGGGGGAGGAGGAAGACGACTAGGAGAAAAGGCAAAGAAAAAGAGAAAGGAGAGAAGAAAAAAAAAAAATACGACGAGGAAGAAGAAAGAGCAACACGAATAGGAGAAAGAATAAAAAGACAAGGAGGATAAGTCTGACAATCGAAAAGCAAAAGACAAAAAAAAGGAGCAGGGAGACATACACAGAGACACAGAGAGAGAAGAAACAGCAGACAGAACAGAAGAGCGAGGGCAGAGAGAGAGACACACAGAGAGACAAAGAAAAGAAGAGAGATGAGAGAAATCCGACGACGTATGAGAGAAAGTTCCATTCCAGATTTACGGCACTCATTACCGTTGTCCCAGAGGCTACAGGGCGCGCCGATGCGGGAGGTTGACTATTCAAAGGATTTACAATTTAATGCCTCGCTCCCGATGTGCGTCCACGACCCCTTGGCTTTCGTTGACCCTTGTCTGTGAGGCGGAGGGGGGGGGCGGGGGGGGGGGATCTTTGGTGGAGGTGTTCGGGCGGGGGTTCGGGTGGGGGATGGGTGCTAGGTGAGGTGGGTGTCTAGGGTGGGGGTGCTGGTCAGGGTGTGGGGGGCAGTGGGGGTGCTGGGGTATGTGAGTGGAGGCGGTGAGGAGATGCTCTTGGTGGAGGTTTTCGTTTGTAGGCGTGGGGCTAGTTGAGGGTGGGCTGGTGCTGTGGGTAGGAGTGGGGGGTGCTGGGGTGAGGCTGGGATGCTTGGGTCAGGGTGGGGAGCTGCAGGGCAGTAGGTGGGGGTGCTGGAGATAGGGGCGTTGGGGGGGTAAAGATGGTGGCGTTGGTCTTGTGTTAGCTAGTGTGGTTGGGAAGGGAGTTTTGAGCTGTGGGTGGTGGTGAATGTTGGAGTGGTTGTTGTGGAGCTTTGGTAGTGGAGGGGATTCGGCGTGAACACTAGGGGGGAGGCTGGTGGTTGTGGGAGGGGAAGGTTTTGATGAGGTTGTGGATGCGTGATGATAGTTAGTGCTGACTGGGGAAAGGGGTTGGAGTTTGTGGTGGGTGTGGGGGAGGGGATTGGTTGTGGTTATAGAGGGTGGTGATGGATTTGGAGGAGGGAGGGGTTGGTTGGTGTAGTGATGGATGATGGTGGGTGTGACGGCGGTAGTGTTGGTCTCCCTTTAACACAAAACTGAAATGGCAGCGTGGGAAGATTTCAGGCAGTGTGGGAAAATCTATGGTAGCGTGGGAAGATTTCAGGCAGTGTGGGAAAATCTGGTTGTTCACTTGTACTGGAGATGCATATTGCTTTTCAATATAAAAAAAGGAAAGTCAGTCATTACTCTTAAGAATGGCAAACCTTCCACACAGGATAGCCGACATAAACCCTAATTACTCCACAACTTAGCTTAAAAGTATCGGTAAAATTGCCGGATAGAAAGGGTTACCGATTGCTTTCTTGCTTTGCCGGTCTTGCTGACCTCCCTGTTGACCTCCCTGCTGACCTTCCTGTTGACCTCCCTGTTGGCTTTCATATTAATCTCCCCTCTGACCTTCCTGTTAACATCCTGTTGACCTTCCTCTCGACCTCCCTGCTGACCTCCCTGTTGATTAATCACGTCCCTCGTCTGTCTCCTGACTTCTGCTTCCTCTGTCTATATATGTATATATGCATGTGTAGATGCATGCATGTATATATATATATATATATATATATATATATATTATATATATATATATATATATATATATATATATATATATATATATATATGTGTGTGTGTGTGTGTGTGTGTGTGTGTGTGTGTGTGTGTGTGTGTGTGTGTGGTGTGTGTGTTGTGTGTGTGTGTACACACTCATACACACTCACATACACACACACACACACATAATATATATATATAGTATATATATATATATATAGTATATATATATATATATATATATATATATTATATGCATGTCTGCATCTACACATGCATATATATACATATAGATATGTCTATAGAAAAATAGAAAGATAGATAGACAAATATACGCATATCCTGCATGCATGCACTTACAAATACAAACACATTATTCCTCTGCTCGACTCAATACCGAGACCAAAACCATAATTATACGAAGCTCATTCATACTCATCACAGGAAGACGAAATAAGCTGGATCGTCGACCGACAAAAGCGGCTTATGGCTGCTGTGTGGATGTAATACTGAAGGCTTTTCGACTGTTTGACAGATCGTTTCTGAATTGGTAAATATACTGGGGAAGGCTTGGCGTGTGTGTGGATGTGAGTGTATGTGTATAGGTGTGTATGTTTGTGGGGAGTGTATAGGTGGGTGTTGTGTGTTGTGTGTGTGCTTTTGCGCGTGTGCATGTGTGTGTGTGTGTGTGTGCATGTGGCTATGTATTTGAATTTCATGAAAAGGGGGATTTAATCAACTATATATTGAGAGATTAATCTGCACCAGGAAGATAAACACTAAAAGGTTGAAACGCTCTCTGTTCTTCAGCCTTAATAAGCCGATTCCCTTTACCGAGTATTCCCGAAAATAAAAATGAGAGGGGCCTTCCAGGAACCAGACAAGTGAGATTAGCGAGTAACTTATCGAATCTTTGTACATGTATATGCATATGCATGTGTGTGTGTGTGCATGTGTGTGTGTGTGTGTGGTGTGTGTTGTGTGTGTGTGTGTTGTGTGTGTGTTGTGTGTGTGTGTGTGTGTGTGTGTGTGTGTGTGTGTGTGTGTGTGTGTGTGTGGTGTGTGTGTGTGTGTGTGTGTGTGTGTGTGTGTGTGTGTGTGCCTGTATGCTAATGAATGAAATACATAGTGCCAACACAACCATTCCAAAACACCAAATAAACGCAATATATGAAGACACCTCCGAAAGGAAGGAATCTTTTAAAACCCTCAGATTCCACTTCTTGCCGCTTTGGACTACATACCCAAAAAGCCAAAGCAAAATTCCTCTGGATTTAAAGCTTTGGGTTGAAACATCGAGCAGGATGTATATTTGGAAGATAAAATATATATTTCTGCTTAGAACACAAAGGGTTACAAAACTTACTGTTGTAAAATTCAGACGAAAACAATACTATGTTTTCTATGATCGCGAAACTGTTCCGCAGATTTCACAGGTTATAATTTACGCGCTAATTGTTTGCATGTGAGTTTATTTTACTTTTCTCTCTATATATTGTTTCTTTCATTTTACTCCTCTTTAATTCATATACCCTGTATATTAGAATATACATATATATAAAGGTTGATGGATATATGTAGATAAACATACGCAAATGTATCAGAGTATACACTTATACAATACATATTTGTATACACATCTAAATAACAATGACTATTGTGTGTGTGTATCCATCCGGAGAAAAATAAACTGACTGGAGCCTTTTGTAGTAGTTGGAGGTGTTCTTTAATAAACTAGAATTGAAGTTTTTCGTCGAGGCCGGATTTTAAGATGAGAAAATATATCAATTTGAAATGTTTGTTGGAGGTTGGGGATGTTACCAGAACCAAGTTAAAACTGTATGAACGATGTTTTTCGTCGCCTACGTATTGCGTTGTGCATATTTGGCCACAAGTTGTATTCTTGACAAAAAAAAAAAAAAAAAAAAAAAAAATGATCGCGACGTGTCATACGGACAGTCGTCATGACCACGCCCCGTATTGTGCGCATATGTTTAAGTTTCTGTGTATATATAAGCATGTTTGTGCGTGTGTGTGTGTGCCGCTAAACTGTGTAGGCGTCTTTAGCTCGCCACATCATTGCCACTCTCCTAGAAATGCACTGTACTATGAATGTCTTTTTGTATTCTGATTTATATCAGAATTAATCATACCAAAATACGTATTCATTAGATTATGTTCCGTAAATTTACCATGCCTTCTATATTACCGTGTGTTTACATATTTCATAAGAAATACTTCTTACATCCAAACATTCCGATTACGCAGCCATCTACCGGCAAAATTTGATAGTTCTGTTGTCACACTCGTTGCTCGTTTCGAATAGAAGCAGCTTGTTTGTAGTGCTTCCTGTGTTTGTGATTTGTTTCCCAATATTCAGGTGAAAAGAAACTGATAAAAGTGTTATGACCGCGGAGATAATACTTAATTCAGTGAAGTGCGATGTGTTTAGTGAAGTACAGTGTTCCAACTCCCGAACATCGCCAGGCGTTCGTCCCTTCCCAACCAGCCGGAAAATCCCTTCACCAAAAAGGTAAACCCAGTTTGCATTTTTCAAAGTGGCGAATATAGTAATTAATGAAGTAGCCGAGTAGGAAATGCGGGATTGTGAAGGGCCAGGTTTAATTGGCGTTAGGGGGGGGGGGGTCAGGGAGGGGAGTTTTCGGTTCATACGTTAATCGTGGTAGTTGGTGCGTATAGGATGGGGTTCATTCATTCGCTCGTTAACGCAACACCGGGTTGAATTTTCAGGGAACGAATCTTGTCGAGGGTATTTCTGTTTTACACTCTTATGTCATCCGGAATACTATTCTTACCTCGTTTTTTTTTATTCGGGGTGCGTCAGAACACCGGAACGGACCGAATCGGAGGCAAACCGGGCCGAAACGGAGTTTGTATGAGATTATTTTTATCATTTGAAGCAAGAATTGTACTTGGTATAACTATTTAGATCGATATAATGAAAATTAAGTTGGTATCTACCCTGGAAATCGATGATTTATGGAGCACAATTTTCGGTTTGTGTACTGGCGCGGCCATACTGGATATAAGATGGGCTGGACCTTAATAGTTATATATAGTACAGTTCTTGCATTAAAAGATAAAGAGAATGTACAAGCCTCGTTTCGGTCCGTTTCGCCTCCGATTCGGTCCTTTTCGGTGTTCTTATGAACCCGCGCGGGTGCGTAAGAACACCGAAATGGACTGAAACGGACCGAAACGGGGCTTGTAGATTATTTATTATCTCTTAATGTAAGAACTGTACTTTATATACCTAATAAAGTCCAGCCCATCTTGTATCCAATATGGCCGTACCAGTATATAAATCGAAACAGGAGAGGTAAAAAATTGTGCTCCATAAATCATCGATTTCCAGGTCAGATACTAATTCAATTTTCATTGTTTGGTTTTAGTTATTTAACGTACAATTCTTGATATTAAAGGACAACAACAATCTCCTACAGGCTCCGTTTCAACCCGTTTTGCCTCCGTTTCTATCCGTTTCGGTCCGTTTCGGTGTTCTCATGTTTACATTTCACAGTGCCTGTTGATACCAAATTCGCTCTTAACAGTGCCGGTGTCTAAGCGTCTAACGGATGACGGACGAACCACACACAAAATACTCGTGTAGTTTGACGCGCGTTTCCCCCGCCGCCCCCGGATGCGTTCCAAACACGGCGTTTTCCAAAGGCCCGCGAATCGAGTCTTTGCGCAGTAGAACCAAGAGGTCACATGCAGGTAGGACTCCAAGGATTGGCCATCGCCATAGACACATTCTCTTGTTTAATTTGGTTCGCTAACCAAGAGGTCACATGCAGGCGAGGAGGTTCGCGTAACTC
>NW_020869217.1:147732-150232 GCF_003789085.1 Penaeus vannamei
TATATATATATATATAAATATGTGTGGTGGTGTGTGGTGTGTGTGTGTTGTGTATATGTGGTATATATATTGTACAATGTGCATATATATATATTTATATAATGTATATATAGCATACATATATATATACTATATATATATATATATTGTACATATATATATAGTAGATAGATAGATAGATAGATAGATAAGCACACAAAATGCTTTTATACTTGTGTGTGTATGTAATATATACGTATATGCATATATAATATATACATATATACATATATATATATTATATATATATAATATAATGAAGTATAGATATATATAATATATAATATATATATATATATTGTGTGTGTTATATTGATAATATATATATATATATATATAATATATTATATATATATTATATATATATTATATATATATATACATGACACACACACACACATACACATATATATACAATATGTGGTTGTGTGTGTGTGTGTGTATGAGGTAATATATGGTGTAAATATATATTATATATATTATATATACGTATATATAGTATATAGTATATATGTATATATACATTTATTTATATAATATATATATTATATATATATACATATATATATATATATCATGCATTACACCACTACATATATATATATATATATATATATATTATATATATATATATACATATATTATATACATCATATATTTCATCGCCGCCCAGTGGCATATATTTATATGAAATTCCGGTGTGGTAATCAATCATGGTAATTCATGTTTTAGCGACAATAAATTGTACCCAAATCTATGCCAGGGTAAGAAGGGTCTTTAAACATAGCATTATTATTGGGAGTTTTCCATTTGATTCTTCGTATTCCAGTGTTATTGTTATGTCTGTCGTTATTGTTTGTATTATTTTCATCGTTTTTGTTGTTAGTTTTAATGTTGTTATTGTTGGTATAGTTATTTCTTTGGCTGTTTTATTATTATTATTTTAATCATTATCATCATTATATTAATAACAATAATAATAATTTCTATTATTACTTTTATCATTATTATTAATACCATCATTATCATTATTGTTATTACAGTTATCATTTTTATTATCATTATCGTTATTATTATTGTTGATATTGTTATCATCATCATCATCATTATTGTTATTGTTATTATTGCCATTGCTATTATTAATACTATTACTACAACTACAACTAATAAATATGAATGTATTTTTTATCATTCTCATCATTCTTATCATCATCATTGTAGTTATTATTACTAATTATCATTATCATTACTAACGTCATCTTTGTCATCATTTGCATTATTTCCAATATCAATACGACCATAGAATAAATAGATTGATAAAGAGATAGACAGATAATCAAAGGCATATATTTGCCTGCAATTCCAGTCATTAAACCGCAATATACAACAGAAAATGTTCAAGACTAAACTGATTTATTAGTGGCTGATTTGCATAATTGCAAAGGGGAGTACGTGATAACTTGCAACGTTTTTGCTACTCACACTTGACATAATTGCATTACACGAAGAGAAAACGGATGGCAGGGAATTATAGATCATGGTATACTAATCTATTTCACTTTTCCATGCCAATGACCTTTGAAGATATATTGGAAATGAACGGTTAAATCATATACATATAAATGGATGAAAAAGTAATAAAAAACGGATATATCGTCACAATAGAATATAGAACACAAATTCTTATAAATATTTACTGAAACATCGACAGAGATTTCTTTATCCGGTAATTACTATTAGAAGAATCTGTTATAAATTCACTCTTATGACGTTCTCTCCCTCAACATAAAGACGGTATTGGCGGGGAGGTAAACGTCATGTTTATGGAAATCTCATCAAAATCCGGTGATTCGCAAGTCAACAACGCAAATCGAGTTCAGTGGAGTATGAATAATATTTAGATTCTTTTATTTTGTTTTTGCTTTTCGCTTTTTTTTGAATCGTGGACGAGCGTCGAGTGGGATAATTTTTGTCGTTTTCTTTTCTTCTTCGGTTCCTTCTTTCTTGTTGTTCTCGTTCGATTTGTTCACTTGCTTTCTCTTCTTTTTTTTCTTTTTTTGTTGCTTTCATCTGCTTTCCTTCTTTTTTTATTTCCTATTTTTCTGCTTTTACTATTATGACTTTTCTTTTGATATTTGCTTTCTTTTAGCTAATATAAATACCTTTGATTACAATTTACACAAAAAAAACACACTCGTGACTTTGATATCAACATGATATCATAATTCAAATAGTAGATCAGTATTGTAATAAGATATAAATTCCCTATCTATATCTCTCTTTTATTTTTTGTTGCTTATTCTCCACGTTTTCCTTCGTTTTAGATATTGACAAATTATTTCGTTTGTTTAATGCATATATCATAAATAAGTTAACATTGAGCGAATCCTTCTGCTCTATGTAGTTTACAATAAAGCGAAAATTCTTGATTCTTGTCCTCTGATAGTATTTTTTTAGTGTA
>NW_020869217.1:162732-167732 GCF_003789085.1 Penaeus vannamei
GTTAATATTGAAAAATACCTCACTCAAGGCTTCCTCGCGGGACTTTCATCCTACAAAATTCCAAATCTTTTTCTCTTCTTAGGAAACTGATTTGTTCCGCTCTGCTGTTGCAACTTCCTGGCAACGGCATCCGGGGTCCGTCAGCTGAAGCGAGACAGGTCTTCAAATGAAAAATTCCAGATTTAAAGGTTCTGATATTGTTCTGTGTATGATTGAGGTTTTGGTGTCGTCTATGTATCTATGTATCATGCTATATAGATAGATAGATAGGTAGATATATTTATTATGATAGATAGGGATGGATAGGGAAATATGTTAAGATAGATAGATAGATAGACATACTGCAAACATAAACGCATATCGATGGCGATGAGTGGAATGAATACCATTAATGATGTATAACCGAAACACGAGAGAGCGATATGGATTTTAAAAAAAATAATAATAATAAATAATATATATATATATATATATATATATATATATATATATATATATATATATATATATATATATTATCCGACTTTTACTAATAATGATTATAAAAGGGTATAATACTTTACAGATTGCATTATTTAGACACATCAAATATTTAGATTATTGTGACCTGGAAATCAAGGTAGTACATTCACTATTTTCAAATAACAACCTTTTTACAGAACAGTTATTACAGAAGGTATTCGACGTAAGGTATTGCAATATTTTAGATGAAAAATACTTGTTTGTCTTTATATGGCATGGACTTTCCTCATATGTGCTCTCTTGTAGCGAATTAAGATAGGCAGGCAAAGTTAATAAAACAGAGTTACAAACATCCGCCATTATGTTTCATTTATCCACGTCTTTCTACTTAAGGGACTTGTTTATTCGGTAAATTTGGAAAAAGTCACCAACGCTTTTCGGGACGAAACTAGATTCTGGTGCTCGTTTTCATCGGAAATTTGTCTTTTCCATACCAGATTTTGCCACTCTTGATATCATGTGCACTATGGAATTCTCTTCTGCTGTAATCATGGTACCGATTTAGTCACAATATTGTTTAATGCAGGGGATTTTGTCCCATGCAACCCCCCTATGGAGGGCTCTCGCCCCAACCGCCCAGGAAAACAAAGAATCCACGTACTTATGGCAGGAGAGAGCGTCGGACAAAGGCGACATCGGGCGGTCCCGCACGTCGGTCGTAGATACGAAAATTACACTACAGGGGGCTGTGCCCCCTGCGACCCCCCCTGATGGTCGTCGATATCAGTGGAGCGGCTTGCGGAGGGAGCGGCGGAGAGGGCTGCGGGAGGCGACGACGCGACGGCGATCGCGGGCATTTCAGAGGGTAGAACTCCGTGTTCACGTAATCATTTCAAGCTAGCCTCATCGTCTTCAAAATATTTGTTTTATAAATTGGAATGGTTTGATGCATCCTACACACACGGAAGTCATGGCGAGATTAATTTGAAAATTGAATTTCGTAGCTTCTATTTTAGCTAATGTTCATTCATTGGCTTTTTCCCTCGTAAATTCTTACCCAATTGGCTATTAAAATAACCGCCAAACAGTTGACCAATGAAATCGTGACACTGGCCGTGACATCACAGGCGAGATAACAGGAACAGTACGGGTACGAGAGACCCGCGCATGCGCAGCGGAGAATTTGGTTAGTATTCCCGAAGCTCCCGTGTGAATCACCTTGTTTTTTTTTTTTTTTTTTTTTTGAAAATTAAATATCTTCGTTATTATTAATTTGTGAGACATTTATTTAATGAATAGTGATTGATAATTAAATATCTTCAAGACTCTAAATGTAATTTGGTCGATTCATGGTGCCTTTTTTCCAAAAAATGTTTTCGCTGATATGTCCTCATAAATCCATATATATATATATTATATATATATATATATATATATATATAGAGAGAGAGAGAGAAGAGAGAGAGAGAGAGAGAAGAGAGAGAGAGAGAGAGAAGTACCAGAAAATTCTACTTCATTACGATTATATCTAATAACATTTTCCACCAATCAATTCAGTCTGCTATAAATACATTCATAATTTCTTTTGAATCTCGTACTGTGCTATTGATTTACTCTTATAAAAATCTTCTGGTGGCGGCTCTTGATGCATTCAGCAATGAGGCGAAGCCCTACTCTCCTGGACCAAGACCAAGATCTAGGATTTTGGAGGCCCGTTAGGAGAACCTGTTCAGCCGATGCGTGCTTGCGGCGAGGACGTTGAAGTCTCAGAGAGTTTTACATACTTTGGTAGTGCAGTCAGTAGACGGATTGGTCTGGCAGCAGGAGCTATGAACTCAGTCAACTAGAGTATTTGAAGGTGCCGGTACCTATGCAATGGACTAAGTTACATGTCTTAGAGGCCTTGATACTGCCAATTTTGCTTTAAGGAAGCAAAACCTGGACCCTGTCTAGTGCCTTGGGGTCACGTCTCCATGCTTTCTATAACGAGTCCCTACGCCGGATCATGGGGTACAGTTGGCAGGACCTTGTGTCCAACCGACGACTTCACCGTGAGACTGGCATGGGACCCGTTATTTGCAAAATCTATGACCGCCAACTCAGGCTATACGGGCACCTGGCTCGTTTTCCTGTGGACGACCCTGCTCATCAGGTTGTCTCTTTACAAGTCAACCCTGCATAGAGGAAACCTATGGGAAGTCTTAGGAATTCGTGAACTATAGATGGGCCGAGGACCTGCCTGGCGACTCGCCGTGAGGGATCCCCGAGGTTGGAAGCGAAGGGAGGATGCGGCTATGCGCCCCCGTCGGCGTCAGCCCTTTTGATGATGATAATCTAATACCAACATCAAGTATTCTACACAGATCACAGCTAATTTTTTTTATCACCCATGTTCCTCAGTGTTGAATAATTCACATTAGAATTTTCACCACCATCTATCCATAACTTTTGTAACCCTTCACCCTATTTACCACAAATATGCTCTTCAGCAATTCCTATCTACCACCCTAACTTATTCATAAAACACCATCAACTTTAATCAACTCCCAAATGTTCATTCTTTCACTTCAAATTTGTTCTTATCGACCCTGATGTTTGTTGTAATATATTTTCATCATAACCCGTTTTTTTCTATTCTGTTTATATGTAATCTTGGTAATGGATAATTTTTTAATTGCATTACCCTTTCTATAGAGCAAAGTTAAATGAGAAAATAGTTTTCTCTTTCCCTCGCTCAAAATCTCTCTCTCTCTCTCTCTCTCTCTCTCTCTCTCTCTCTTCTCTCTCTCTCTCTCTCTCTCTCTCTCTCTCTCTCTCTCTCTCTCTCTCTCTCTCTCTCTCTTTCTCATCTCCTTTTAGTTATGATATATGTTTTTCTTTTTGTGGCTTTCTATTCCCTGTTGTCTCTTCTGTTTCTTCTCTCTCTCTTTCTCTTTCCCTCGCTCACAATCTCTCTCTCTCTCTCTCTCTCTCTCTCTCTCTCTCTCTCTCTCTCTCTCTCTCTCTCTCTCTCTCTCTCTCTCTCTCTCTCTCTCTCTCTCTATCTTACGCCCTCCCACTCTCTTTCAGTCCATCTATCAGTCTCTCTCTCAATCTTCTTTTCTTTTCTAATCTTTTTCTTTTCTTTTCTTTTCTTTTCTTTTCTTTTCTTTTCTTTTCTTTTCTCTTTCTTCTTCTCTTCTCTCTTCTCTTCTCTTCTCTTCTCTTCTCTCTCTTCTCTTCTCTTCTCTTCTCTTCTCTTCTCTTCTCTTCTCTTCTCTTCTCTTTCTCTTCTCTCTCTTTCTTCTCTTCTTTCTCTTCTCTCTCTTCTCTTCTCTTCTCTTCTCTTCTCTCTTCTCTTCTCTTCTCTTCTCTTTCTCTTCTCTCTCTTCTCTTTCTCTTTCTCTTTCTCTTTCCTCTCTTTCTCTTCTTCCCTCCTCTCTGTCTATCTATCAATTCAATTCTCTGCGTATATCTCCATCTACCTGTCTGTCTGTCTATCTGTTTTGTAAATCTTATTCTACATGTAATAAATAATTATTAATTTTATGTGCTCATCTATTTATTTATTTCTATGTTCGTCTGTTTCTTCCTATATTATTTCTCTATTCATTTTACTTAATCCTGATAAAAAGTGAAAGAAAATACATTAACGAACAATAAATAGCATCATTGCATAACTTCCGAGATTTAGCAAAGGTTAAAGATTCTTTTACACTCTCTCCCACTCAGCCACTTTTTCTATCTGTCTGTGTATTTATGTGTGTATTTACTTGTCTCTCATCGTTTCTATTTCTTTTTGTTTTGTGAATGCTCTTAAACAAAAAAAGGAAATGTCGACACACACAGACAGATACACATACACGCACACACACATACAGATACACATACACACACGCGCGCACACAGATACACACACGCGCGCACAACACACACACACACACACACACACACACACACACACACACACACACACACACACACACACACACACACACACACACACACACACACACACATCCATCATGTTAGGAATTGTTTAGTCATTATGTTCCAGAATATTTAACTATTTGATTACAGTGCGCAAGAATTTTAGACTCATAGTAAGATTACCCTTCATTACCATCAGATATAAGCTTATAAACATACACAACATAAAGAGCATAAACTCGATTACGTAACCTGGAAACAGGTCAACGAAGTCGGTTTCACTGAGATTTTATTACTTCAATAATAAACGAGAAAGCCTTTCAACCATTCAAAACCAAAGTTAAGCATTTCCAAATGCATGTCTCTTTATTTCGTAACCCAGTAGGGATTAACTAAAAAATAAAAAATAAAAACAAAAACAAAAAAAAAGGGTCATGAACACTGAACATCCCGAAAGAACGTTATTTCAGGAATGTCCCTTTTATCCAGTACGTAACTGTAACGAAAGCCTTTATGTGATCGAAAAAAAACGGTATTATCATTTCAATTTTGCGCCACATTGCTCTATGTATATGTTATCTAACGTGTAGCTGCAGAGCGAAGCAGCATGATTGAAATACTAATGATGC
>NW_020869217.1:180232-202732 GCF_003789085.1 Penaeus vannamei
TTGATACTCGCTGCTTTTGCCTCTTTCGGAGACGCAAAATGTGTGTGTTTGTGTTGTGTTGCTGCTACATATTGGTGTATATATCTGTGTGTGTGTGTGTGTGTGTGTGTATGGGTGGTGTATGGCATAGAGTGTATGTGTGTATGTATATGTGATATGATATATATATGTGTGTGTGTGTGTGTGTGTGTATTACGTATATATATATATATATATATATTATATATATATATATATATATATATATATATATATATATATATATATTATATATATATATATATATATATATATATATATATATATATATATATATATATATATATATATATATATATATATAATATATATATTATATATATCTGTGTGTTGTGCGTGTGTGTGTGTGTGTGTGTGTGGCGCGCACATATATATAATGCAAATAACCGTTACTTAAACAACAGCCCCTCTATTATGAACCTCCTCCTCCCTTGAACCATCGCGACCCTCAGTGGCCGGCACGGAAGGCGGATCCCCCCCCCCCCCCCCACGCCCCGTGCGCTTCTTGAATCGAATTAAAGATTAATGAAATCGTCGCGAGAGGAGGGGGAGAGGAGAGAGGGGAGAGTGAGAACGAGCGCAAATTATTTTCTTTGTCATAAAACGGCCGGGTGGAGATCCAGCGGCGATGGTTAGGGAGAAATGCATGACGAAAGAAGGGGGGAGGGAGGGGGATGTTGCTTAGGGTGGGGTGGGGGTGAGGAGGGGGGAGCAAAGGCGGCAGCTCGTCGACTCGTGTGTGAGCTGGAAAGCTAATTATCGTTTTCTTCGCGAAGATGCGCTCTCGGCCGACCAGGGAGGATGGGTAGGAGGTACGTGCTGAGGCCTACGTGTTATCTGAGGCTCTTTCTACGTGTTATCTGAGGCTCTTTCTACGTGTTATCTGAGGCTCTTTCTACGTGTTATCTGAGGCTCTTTCTACGTGTTATCTGAGGCTCTTTCTACGTGTTATCTGAGCTCTTTCTACGTGTATCTGAGGCTCTTTCTACGTGTTATCTGAGGACGTGTTATCCTCTTCTACGTGTTATCTGAGGCTCTTTCTACGTGTTATCTGAGGCTCTTTCTACGTGCTGAGGCTCTTTCTACGTGTTATCTGAGGCTCTTTCTACGTGTGAGGTTATCTGAGGCTCTTTCTACGTGTTATCTGAGGTCTACGTGTTATCTGAGGCTCTTTCTACATGTTATCTGAGGCTCTTTCTACGTGTTATCTGAGGCTCTTTCTACATGTTATCCAAGACCCTTTTTACTTGCTATCCACGGCTATCTCTTCGTGTTACCGAGGTGTCCGACACCCTGAAATGTCTAGTTTGTGCGTGACTTCGACTCCTCCCTCGGTTAAATACGGAGAGTCGAGCGCGTCCACTCAGACAAGGCTCGTCTACCACGTCGAACAGAAATTCCCATTCGCCGGCAGCAGGTCATTAAGTGGACGCGCCTTGATTCCCTCAACTGCTCCTGCGCCTCCTTCCGCCCTGCCCCTTTGAGGCGACGCGGCTGCAGGCGGCGCTAGGAATCCGCTGGTGATACGGACTTGCGAGGGATGTGGAGACTGAAGCCCATGCTGCGTTTCAGAAAGCGAGAGCTAGTGTGGTGAAAGCGAGATGGATCCGATTAGGGCAGGCGTGGACTCACCTACTGTTTATTATTGTTATTTACCAATAGTCTATCGAACACAGTGGATAAGAAAATCAAAACAGAAAAAATAAAACAACCAAAAGGGGAAAAAAAGGCAAATAAAAACGAAGGAACTAATTGGAGAAAGCGAGATGTTAGCGTGGGATCGATTAGGGCAGGCATGGACTCACCTACTGTATATCATTATTATTTACCAATAGTCTATCGAACACACTGGGTAAGAAAAGAATCAAGAAAATGAAAAGAAAAACAAACTAACCAAAGCAAATAAAAACGAAGGAACTAAAGGGACTGATCAACAAAGCAACTGAAGAATCAAGCCCTTTGGAGCACGTCTTCGCCTAAATCCCCCTTCTCGCCCCCCTTCTCGCCCCCGGATTCGTCGGAAAGGAGGCGGTCCGGTCAGTCAAGAAACCACGAGATGAATTCGCTGCATTGTTTACCAGTCGCTAAACGTTAGCCCCTTTCACTAATTTGTGGAGGAAACTCATATTCATACACAATGTGATGTTATTATGCAAGATGATGTCGAAACACTGCCTGATGTTAATACTTACCCAGATGTCGATAAGCAGTCAGACGTTTATATTCAGTTTGATGTTAATGCACAGTAAGGCATCAGTGTACTCGTACGATAGGATATTAATACACAGTAAACCAACTTCAATTTTCTTTGTTTACGTTTGATAATTGCTTACCTGGGATAAGTTTATATGTGGGTAGTTTAATATTTTTCACTCTCTCTTCTCTCTCTTCTCTCTTATCTTTCTTTCTCTCTCTCTCGCTGTCTGTCTGTCTGTCTGGACTGTCTGTCTGTCTGTCTGTCTCTCTCTCTCTCTCTCTCTCTCTCTCTCTCTCTCTCTCTCTCTCTCTCTCTCTATCTATCTATCTATCTATCTATCTATCTATCTATCTCTCTATCTCTCTATCTCTATCTCTCTCTCCCTATCTCTCTCTATCTATCTCTATCTATCTCTCTATCGAGGCGAAGAAGTATTTGACAGTTTGCTGAAGACTTATGACAGGTAGGCAGGTTCGTGACGATAATTATTTGATAAATGATTGGTTGGAGATAATTGTAAGTTGTAGAAAAGTTGCATTTATCTCGGTTATTATTATTTTATTATCATTATCACCAACCTCTGTTAGGTATCTGAACCCCGGAATTTGATATATAGAGGCGGCGCTTAGAATTACGTTTGATTATAACAACACAATATTCCATGCAATGTAAGCAAGACCATCCGCAATATAATCTTCGTCTTCCTAGGTATCTTAGTCTTTTTTTTTCTTTCTTTTTTGTGACTAGAGCAAGCATGTAATTTTTTTTTCTTCTTTTTCTTTTTTAGTTTTTTTTTTTTTTTTTTTGTGTGTGTGTGAATAGAGCAAGCATTCATGTCTGACACGCCGTTTCCGCTCGACTAATCTTGTAATTAAACTTCTACCTGTTTAATTTGTGGTAAACTTTGGTGGTGAGGAGAGAGAGAAAAAACATGACATGGATGCCAGTAAATAGCTAAGGTAAAAGCAGAAAGTTGTGGTTCTGGAATTGAAGTGCATTTTGGGTGATGTTAAAAAAAAAAAAAAAAAAATCGTCGAGAAAATATAAAGAAACGGTTATGTTTCATTTCATATAAATATACAGGATCTGAAATGTGGAAATGCCCCTCGCGAGAAGTGAAGTTATTGCTTTGTGAATGATAGATGGCCTTTCTCAAATGCATAAATCTGCGTTAGATTCTTAAGTGAAATCGGTCACTTAAATTTCCAGTTTATCTTTTATGTGCAAGGGTACGTTGGCTTTGTTGAAGTAACAGTTAACTTTCGATGTGTCAAGGGTATTGCATTGGTGGCTGAAATATTCCATTTATATATCCCATTCCATGCCCGTAAAAATATGTATATACATGTATTCAAACACACGCATTCATTTGTGTGTGTGTGAGTGTGTAAGTGCGTGTGTGTGTGTAAGTTCGTGTGTGCATAATACATACTGGAATATGATATATCTGTTCGTAAAGGTGTATATTTGTTAATGTGATAAACTACTTCAGCAGTATTGTTTAGAGAGAGTGAGCGTTTGGCAGGTGAGGGAGAGAGGAGTGAGGTAGGTGAGGGAGAGGAAAGAAGTAGGTGTGGGACAGGAGAGTGAGGTAGGTGAGGGAGAGGGGGTTGAGGTAGGTGAGGGAGAGGGGGTGAGGTAGGTGAGGAGAGGGGGTTGAGGTAGGTGAGGGAGAGGGGATATGAGGTAGGTGAGGGAGAAGGGTTTAGGTAGGTGAAGGAGACGGGTGAAGTTAGCCAATGTAAAAAGATATTCTTGTTTACTTATTAAGATGTCAATGTTATTCTATATCGGAAGTAATAACAAGCCTTTTTATCGTATGTAATGCAGCCGATTTCATATTCGTTCCTCATTAGCAGGTAGCATGCAGGTATCTATCTATCTATCTATCTATCTATCTCTATATATACATATATATAGCATACTGCATAGTCCTGTAGTCTCGCAGACCATGTGGGTTCATACCACGTGGTCCGCGGTGGTCACCTCGCTCTGCCTGTCTCAGGCGCCCCCCAGCCACGCCACGCTCTCTAAATATAACCTGGGGCGTCCAACAGGCCTATAAGAACACTCACATTCTGTCAATCATCTTGACCTAAGGTCACATACTCAAATGTGAGAATAAGATCTCGGTCACAAACAAGAAATAAGAAATATTGTTCATTAACTCATTAATTCTCTTGTTTAGAGATTTATATTGTATCAACTACAATGAATTCAATTTGTTCATGATTTCTCTCAAACTGAGAATTTTCTTTTTGGGATTCGCAATTACTTACAAATTTTATGTACTCCATTGTTGAATTTCACTCGTCTTGGACTCTTTTGGCTCATTTTATTCTCTTACTGATTCTATTATTCGCTTTCACGAACGATACACATTATTAATTCCCTTTAATAAAGAGTTACCCCCCCCCCCCTCTGCGCACTTTCACTTCATTGGCCGCGGGCAGGAAGGAGAACTGCCCCCGTTGTTGTTTAAGCCATCATTGCTAATTGGTGAGTTCTCTCAGCGCAAGATCATGGCTTAGACCGCAGATATGTATAAATTCATTGTATGAATATAATGTTAGAATATTCCCCTTTCATCGTTCCAGAATGCACAGCATATTGAGTCTGTGTGAGCCATATTGACATCTGATTACAAAGGTAGGACTAGGGTTTAAGCTAGAATAATGATTCGCTTAGTAATCACAACCTTCTCACCTTGCTTTACCACTTGCATGTTCGGGAAATCCAAACAATCTTATGCTTCATGAGCTAGATAGCCGCGTGCACCTATTCACGGATTGTAGAGTAGAGATTAACAATAGAAATTCGAGTCTCGTTCAGTTCACTTAATTTCGTTCAGGTAATTTGGGTAAAAAGGGAAACCCCACTGTCAATGAAGTCTAACTTACTCTGACATGTGTAAGCGAGAAATAGTTCTTCAGACTGTCAGATTTTTCAGTCTGTAGCATATCTGTATATCCATATCCACATATACGTAATTACCATTAAATAATCGGGGATGGCTTAAAAATATGTATACACTGGGAAGTTTGTATTGCGGTAGCTTGCAAAGATTATTTTCATATCACCATTCATTCATGGTCGTTAAAATAATTTGTATTAACATATTAATGATTATAACATTGTTGTTAAAATGAACGTTAATATTCGTGTTTGCGACTCATTTTTTGTGTGAGCTCGCTCTCTCTTCTTGAAAAATACAAAAGTGAAAAAAAACGAAAATAAATTAAATAACATTAAAAGCTGCAAATTAGCATAAAAATTCAGCTAGTAGCACTTGAATAACATCCCTCCCTCTCTCGTATCTTTCTTTTTCTCTTACTATCTGGGCCCTTACGTGTATGATCTGGTGCGTTATATGGACCGTGGATATCCGACACAGCACAAAAGGAGTCCTAACTGCAGCACAGACGCCTTGCAAGCCAATGCGACAAACATCGCCAGAAGATCACTGCAGGCCAGAGGACCAGGACTCGTTAGTGCAAGTATTAAGCTGACTAGGATGATGGGGACGGGCGCCGCCTGCCAGGACGACCGTAGATCCAGTGAAGAACCAGGAACTCATAAGAGCAGGCTCCAGGATGCTATGGAAAACCGCCTTCCTGGACATATGTAGATCGGTCAAACCCCAGGAGCTCCCCAGCGTAGGAATAAGCCGCCCTCAGATGCCGGAAAGGACGTCCCTGCTCAGACGCCCGTATACCCAACCCAGACGCAGGATGGGTTACCCTTTAGGCAATTCAGATGACGCCTCGAGGACGAGGAGTGAGTTAGTGGCCGAGCGATATAGCATACTGCATACTCCTGCAATCTCACAGACCACGTGGGTTCATACCACGTGGTCCGCATACCCATGCCTCACTCTGCCTATAAGAGGTTAGCCAACCTTGACCCAAGCCAGCCTCCAGGTTAGTACAGTGGTAATCCGAGTTCGCGCCCCGCCTAGGCGCGAGAAGTTGCAATTGTTGCTCGGAGGTTAGCACCATAAGGACTAAGTCAGCACTCGCTGACACACGTTGATCGAGTCGACATTAGTCCACACCCATAGCCCCAGTTTCGCATAACTTGTCCTTATCCTTATGACCCAAGCTCACTCGCTCACTACGCACCGAGCTGACCTGCTCGCACCCTCCACTGCAGCTGCCCTTTCCCGGGGCCAGGCCGTAGGGTTCACATCAGCACTGACCAAGACTCATATCGTGTTCTATCTAAGTGTGATTCTTTCTAATAAAGAGAACAACCACATCGGTGTATCACTACTGTCCACCAGTATTCAGTACGATATAGGAGGTTCAGCATCTCTTACAAATATATATATTGTATATACATACATATATATGTATATATATGCATATATGCACACACACACACACACACACACACACACACACACATATATATATATATATATAATATATATATATATTATATATATATATATATATGTGTGTGTGTGTGTGTGTGTGTGTATGTGTATGTACGTATGCATGCATACACACAAATAAATATAAATATATCACTCTCTCAATCTCGTTTTCGCTTTCTCCCTCTCCCTCTCCCGCTCCCTCAGTTCCTCAGCTGCACATCAGTAGACGCACACATTGTCAATTTGTGATAATGAGCAGTGACGCTGCATAGAACACGTTTTCCTAAATTAGAATACTGTGTCGGGATACAATTACAATACACAGGCAGCTCGCATTCCGGATAACAATAGCCGATGAACAATGAATTATTTGCATATTATACGGTTCGGTGTTTGCCATGTGGTACGCATCGTGCCCATAGTGATATTTTCGTGTGTAAAAAGTTACCATGGAATTAATGGAGGATCCCAGCTTCTGACATTCTTTTGAGCTAAGCCAATGTGTTTTGGTGTCACTGCACAGTAGTTGTGCCTGCTTTGCAATTTATGCCACTAATTAAAGTTAAAGTGAACATACATGCAACCGGCTTACATGGTAAGTAAATAGAGCCTATATACAGCCTATATATACTATAAATAGAGCCTATAGACAGGCATCCGTCTTATGAATAAAATAAAGAGGACCTATATAAAACCCATACAATCTCTTATGGAGAAAACTACAGAAACTGCAACTCACTCGCATACTAATCAGGGTCTTGATTCGTTTGCTTCAGTGTTGATAGCCTGTTGACAAACGTGCTATCGATGTTACAGTTCGACATGTTCATTTTACAAGATTCCATTCAGTGCTCAGATTATTTTGCGGATTATACGCCTGCGGGTCTGTACGATGCTTCTTGTGTGGTGTGTGGGGGGGGGGGGGTACAATACATATGGATGTGATTGTTTGTACATTATGAGTGATGCCCAAGAATTTATTTTTTAGCATTTATTATGAGAGTTTGGGGTGAAATCTGGTCTACATTAGAAAGGGCAAATCACAATTAGAAACCGTATAAAGTGGTATATTACATTAATAACAGTATCCTTCAAGAGAAATAGTATTTTTGGAACATGATATTGTTGTCAATAACACTAACAATTGTAATATAACACTTATAATGAGTTATACCCTAACCATTGTAAAAAAAAATCGATTGCAACGAAGGTGGACTAAGACACTTCTAGTAAAACTTTCATAAATTTCTGTTCATGACCTTTAAGTTATCCTGCTAACCAACCTACAGACAAACTACCAATACCATAACCTCCGTCCAGGAATACCCAATAAGGAACCGCTCTTGAATGTGTTCAGACGCGTCGCTCGTCTGCCGGGGCGAGAGATCAAAGGCCGCGTCCGTGCGTAGGTGAGACAACGAGACGAGATCGTTTTCTTTTGATCTATACTAACCTAATGGGATGTCTGATGGCACAAGCTATTGTAAATAAATAAATAAACAGATATGTATAATCTTGTCGACACAATAACTAAACAAATATGGTGCTACAAACGGTATCAAATACTAACATTACTAATTTTTTTTCTCTCTCTTTATGGAATACTAACAGGGAATATTTTGTATTTTTCTCTATGACATCTATACATGCATTAAGCTACAGGAATATAGCATTTGCAGGTGTGAACATGGTAGTGTTTACAAGGTATTTTTAACGAGATCTTCCTTGAAAAAGAAGAGAAATATTTCGTTCTAAGCAATGCAGATAAAATACGATAACGGGTTTCGTAGAAAAATTGGAGAAAACAGGAGTGACAATTCTCAGGTTTTCTCTTTGTAACCAGCAGCAAATGAATAGATTGATTGGAATTGCAGTCGCTTGGATCAGGGCAGTCAGCTGACAGATGGCTGTTTGCTGAATCATGTTTGTTCATAAATACAAGATTGCTTAAAGGCAAAGGTTCAACTGCAATTTGATAAAGTGAGGGTAACTGTGGCATGTGTAGCTTATAAATCACAGAGTATGTCATGCAAAGGATGTCGTACAAGTATTAATGTTTTCGCAAGGGACATGCAATTTATCAGTGAAGTAAAACTGAACAATAATCATATCAGGATAGATGATTTCATTAAGCAACAATTTGTCAAAATAATAATCAGCTATAGTGACTTAACGTTGGCCTGGACAGAATAACATTATGCATATATATATATATATGCTATATATATATATATATATATATATATATATATATATATATATATATATATATATATATATATATACATGTATGTGTGTATATATGATGTGAGTGTGAGTGTGAGTGTGAGTGTGAGTGTGAGTGTGAGTGTGAGTGTGTGTGTGTTTGTGTGTGTGTGTGTGTGTGTGTGTGTGTGTGTGTGTGTGTGTGTGTGTGTGTGTGTGTGTGTGTGTGTGTGTGTGTGTGTGTGGAACCAAGAAAGTGTGTGAATAAGCCTTGGTAGAAGGAAACCAAAACCAATAGCCAAAAGAAAATATTTGACACAAGGAAAGATCTCGGCCAATACGCACACGCACGAGTGTCCTGTAAGAGCATGACTTTCTGTATTGAACTTCAATTCAGTCGAGAAAAAGGAAAGATCTCGTTTTATTGGCGTCACCGGAGGTTATTCCGTCTAATTAATTCTAGGTCTTTTTAAACAATTATTTTCTTGTATGAAAAAATTATATTTGGCCACAGATATACCTACGCACTCACACACACACACACACACACACACACACACACACACACACACACACACACACACACACACACACACACACACACACACACATGTACGAAGGTAGGTTAGATCTTAAATGTCTATCTATGAATATATATACATATATACATATAGACATATAGACATAGACATAGATATATTTATACACACACACAGATGTACGAAGGTAGGTTAGATCTTGTGTCTATCTATCCCTCGCCCTCCGGAAGCGGGCACACCAGCCCCCACGACCCCACAATCGCTCTCACCCCTTGTCTTCCCCCGGGCACTTGGCGGGCGATCCAATTGGAAACACGTTCCTCTGCCTCGGGCGATTCCTTCAACGCCTTCGACGGAATGCTTTTCCGAACTCGAAATCCTCCTCCGTCCTCACACGTGTCGGGGGCGAGGATGGCATCGGGTTCTCCTCGTCCCGGAGGCGGGGAGTCTCCTCCCCCGCCCGCCTTCCCCCGGGGAATGGTAGACTCTCGGGGCCGACGCGGGAGGAAGGTATTTCGGCGGAACAGCTAATTGACTGGTGAGAGGCAGGAGTGCGCGAGGAGGGAGGAGAGGGAAGAAGATGCTGCGATAGAGCGTTCAGGATGCGACGTATTGAAGCTGATGTCTATAAGGAGCATTTTGTATTCGGTTCTTACCTCCGCTCCGAAGTTGAGAGCAGATGCAGCATCACTTTTCTGTTCGGGTCTGTTTCTCTTCTTATTTCATCTTTTGTTCTTGCATCTCTGGATATTTTAACGGATGTGCGATCTTTCAGTATATATGGAAATATAAACGTATTTGCATTAATGCTATGCTAATATGTAGACATGCATAGGTATGTATGCTTGTAGTGATCCAGTCGGCCGAGAAATCGCACTGGTCTTAGCTACACATGCAATAAAACAGATATATATATATATATATATATATATATATATATATATATATATATATATATATATATATATATATATATATATATATATATATATATATATATATATAAGAATGAATAAAAGGACGGTTACTAAAACATTGTGAATATTTCTCGCGAAGGAACCGCAGCTCGCTGATGGTAGCGGCAGCGGGAAGCGATGAGGATTCCGACGAGAGAGAAACAAATTAAGCTACATTAATTCTATATTGAAACTTTGTGTATTCTGTTTCCACTTGTGTTCCGAACTCCCATCTTCCCAGTTCGCAGTTGGAAGTGTTAACATATGTAAAAATAAGAGCTTATGAGGATTATGTATTTGTATATCTATATGTATATCTGTATATCTTAGAAGGGATTTACCACAAAATTTATATACCCTTTGGCCTCACAAACCACAAATATCTTATTACTTTTTATTGTACTTATCTTATGCTTGTCGTGGCTCTGGAAAACTTAAATTCTGGACGGAGAATCCCGGGAAGAAACAAACTCAAAAAGCTGAGCAGGACGTTTCTTCCCTGTCAGCGCCGGAGCCTCACTGACGTCTCACCTGACCGCTGTTTTCTTCGCAGCTCACTTGAGCAGCGGTGCCGGTAGTTTAACGAGCTTTAGTTGAAGGGCGTCGTTAGGCTACCCACTGGTATTTTACGATTTTAAATGGTTTGGGAATATTTAATGAAGTGGTATGTGCTCGCGCGTATGCTGTTGTATATAAATATCCTTATGGAATTATACATGTCTGTATCTATTGATCCTTCTGTAATTGTTTTACTTTTGGGACGAGACATAACCGGGAAATTCTGAAGCGCCATCTAAGCGACAGGAGCTCACGAAACAGACGCGTGAAGTGGTCACCCGAAGGCCTCGGCTGCTGAGCTGAAAGACGTTGAGAGTCCGGGATGCTCTTCGTCAGCGCTCGTCGCCGCGAATTCGAGGAAAATGCAGGCCCTGAGTCGGCGAAGGTCCAAGAGAACTAATGTGGTTTAACACGAAATTCCTGAGGATTTTAAGCATTTAATATAAAGATACACTTAAAACACACACACACACACATGCAAAAACATATACATATACATGTACATACACGCACGTATATACATAGATACACATACACGTGAAGAGAGAGTGAGATTAACTGATTAACTGCATTTACAGACCTTTATGCATATTTACGATAACATTCCGTTCATATACACATTGCAAAATCTTGAAATGTGTTACTGATTCAATTCAATTCGAAGTTCATTTCCTTTACTTTAATGTCTTATTTAGAAAAAAAAATACGTGTATCAGTCAAGCAATTGTTTAAAAGTACTGGCAGAGTTAAATTTACGATGAGAAAATGCCATAATCATAATAAGGGTAAAAAAATAACAAGAAAGCGCACGCACTGTGTATATCATTAGTATAACTTTTAAACGGAGAGTTCTTGCTTAAATTCTCAAAACTTTTTCTTGCTAACTCAGGAATTTTGCTTGCTATCTCAAGCGACCCCCGTAGATGGCTAGACTTGCGCTTGCTAAGTCAAGCGGTGTACCGTCACCATGGCAACAGAAAAAAATAAAAATAAATTATAAATCATTTTATCTCTTCCTTTTAAACTCCTTGTCTCTTTATAATATATCTACTAATCAATGAAATAGAGAATATTTCAGGCGAAGAAGTCTCAAACTGTTGCCAACCGCCAATTAAATAAACCACCCTCGACTTATGGTAGGAATACTGGCTAATGTCCATTGCTTTTAAAACCCGAGTATGTATATGTTGTGTGTTATTTTGACATTCCTATGCTCTCCAAGGACTATTAAGATTTGTACTTCATAGAAAGACACTACCACATGTCTGGCATCACTGGACGAGTCCTGCCTGCCGATCCAAGCGTTTTAAACAGGGAACGGCACAGTTCTTGGCCTATCGGAAAGAATTCTTGCCCAACCGCTCCCCTGCTTAAAATTCTTTATGTAACGGGTAATTCGCCGTAAACTAGCAAGCAATGAAGTCTATAGTAACACTTCATTGTCGGAGATAAAAGCCAGTCGTACGGTACTGTATGTACTTATGTCAGTGCATACCTCCGTGCATCGTACTTTCCTTTGTTAATTTAGGTTTTACGTGTCATTACCTTTCCTTGTGAGATAGATATTCTACGGTGTTTATTCTCGTCTCTGCTCCGAAATCATGTATTCTCATACATTAAATTCATGAAATACATTAGAAGGCAATGCTAGCGTAATACTCTGAAACTTAATACAACCTGAGTTACATTACAAAATGCATGAGGCATAAAACTAGTTGCACATTTTCCACCAAATACATAAGCGCCTTTGCTCTCTGACGGCGCCGCAAGATATGGTAAAGGGAAATTTGGACGTTCACGGATTATTTTTACACAAACGTGTGAAATGCATCTTTACATATATCATATTCTATGATATGTGATAATCATGTTTTTTAGTAGATCAAGAGATCCTAGTAAAATTTAATTTAGTATGTTGATTAACTGTTGATTAAATAACCTATATTTACAATAAGTAAATTGTATATACAGTATATATAGATAGATAGATATACAGACAGATATAGACATTTAGATAGATACATTCATAGATTGGTAGATATCCATGTGTATATATAACCCATTTCGCCCCCATAGTACATTGAAGATGATCTATAAAGGTACAAGGCGTATGGTTTATTAGACTGCCAAGATAAAATATTTCAAAAGATCAAGTCAAAATTTCATAAAGTGATAGATGAAAAGTCAGAGGACGATTTCAAAATTTAGATTTTTAAAAATATAACAGACATCAGTTAATAATCCCCAATCTTTATCATCAAAACTTTGATCACCAGATGAAATAATTAATTATCCTTTCCTCTGATTACTAAAACATCGGATGCGTCAGGACCATTTTATATTTTCGCAACAAAGTGTAGGTCTGTAATAATAATGATACGTTGCAAATGAGAGATAACACGGGACAGACTAAGATACAGATATATAGATATAGATATCCATGTATGTATATAACCCATTCCGCCCCCATAGTATATTGGGGGCGGAATGAAGGAGAAGGAAGAGAAAAAGAAGAAGTATAAGAGGTAGAAGAAAAAGATGGGGAAAGAGAAAGAGAAGAAGTAGAAGGAAGAAGGAAGAACTCTAGTGGCACTTTGCCGCTGATTTCGTATTCTCAGCGTTACGGAAATCAGGTCTACGTGGGAAATGAAATGAAAAGAGAATTACGAGGAAAATGAAAATAAAAGAAATTCAGATAAACGATGAAAATGAAACTAGGAAAAAAGATCTACGTGGAAAATGAAAGAAAACCAGGATTAAATGCGACTGTGCATTTGCGATTTTCTGCTTTGTTTTAGCTCAAAAACAACTGTAATCACAAACGAATAAAAAATGTAGAAATTTGAATCTCTAGCGAATTTTCGTTATTTAGAAAGTCTATAATTTCCTTTTTTCTTTTTTTAGCATTGCTTTGTTTCTATCCATGTCATCATGAAATCACGTATTTACGCAAAAATATTTTACATGAAAACTGGAGGGAAAGGGGGGAGGGGAGAGGGTGTTTGAGTGGTGGGGGAAGGAGGAGGGGAGAGGGGGGTTGAGGGGTAACCTATATAATTTTCACTTTTTTTATTCTTGTTTTTTCATTCATTTCTCCTTCTGTCCGTTCGCCTATTTTTTTTTTACTTAATATATTACAGCTCTCTTGAATTGTCAGTAAAACACTTAATTATTTAAATCAGATTACTGTTTGCAAGATGTAATTATATGTTCTGGAAACAAATGACAAATTCACTTGGTCAGAGATTGATGTAAATTATGAAATACCAACTTGACGTTAATGAAAGCAAATACTTCATGGCTGAATTTCAAAGTTCGATTTAAGTTGCCGAGCATTATTAATAAAGGTGTGATTTACATGGATAATAGGGAATTGGGCATCTCTGTGCTATTGGTATCATTTTCGGTTTATCAGTTGTATTCTGTTTGAATAACGTGAATGTATTTTATGTTTTATTCAATTTTGTTAAGATGCGGAATCATCATTATCTTTACTGTTTTTATCACTGTTATCATTATGGTTTTATTGCTATTATGATGAGGATGATAATGATAACAGTTATGATAATAGCAATGATAACGATAGTGGTAATATTGATAATGATGATGATGATGATAATAATAATGATGATAATAATAATATAATAATAATAATAATAATAATAATAATAATAATAATAATAATAATTAATATAATAATATCAATATCAATAGTGATACTAATAATTGTAATGATAAAATGAAAACGATGATAACAATCAGAAGACCAATCACAATGATAATAAAAATAATAATAACATTAACAATGACAATAACAATAATATTAACCATAGCAGTTATAATAATATGAATAATAATCGTAGTGAGGATAAAGATAATCGGCCGATTTTTTTTTTTTTTTTATTGTGTTTGGCCCAATAAGTATTCGCTTATACAGACATGCTTATACACAGAAATAAATGCATATCTGTCTATCTCTCACGATAGTAATAATAGTAATGGTGACGATAACAATTGTCATCATCACTATTATTATTATCTTTCATCAGTATTAGCATTAACTTTAGTATTAGTAAAAGTTAGTATTAGTGCCAGTGTTATTATAGGTTTTATTACTATTATTGCCATTATCGTTATCATCATTATCCTACTACTAATACTAATACAGTATCTATTATTGTTATTATTATATCGTTATTGTCATTAACATTATTATCAGCATCATTAATGTAAATAAACAAACATTTAAGCTGTTTGTGTTAGTGTGTGTGTGTGTGTGTGTGGTGTGTGGTGTGTGTGTGTGTGTGTGTGTGTGTGTGTGTGCGTGCGTGCGTCGTGTGTGTGTGCGCGTCTAGGTGGATGGAGAGAGAGAAATTAATGAAAATAAAGATACTAATATATAGTTAGAATGACATAAGCAAAAAAAAAATTATGAATGGTTATATACAAAACAAAATACACACAAACAAATACAAATAGGTATATATATGAGTAATTGATTTGAGTTGCTGCACATGATACATTTATGATATATCCTTGATTTTGCATTATTTCAGAATCATGAAAAATAAGTAAACAAATCAATAAACATCAAAGAGAGCAATACTTGGCCTCTGATTTCGGAGCGAAGGAAATGCCCTGGAATTAGCAGGAGGCACGAGTGAGTGTAGTAAACGTAGCTCGTTAGTATACTTTATACACTCACGAGCGTTTCCCTCCGCCTACACTTAACTCCAAAGAAGCAGAAAAGTCTTTGAAGTTACATTAGTCTCAGGAGGTTTTTTTTTTTTTTTTTTTAATCGCGTGTATAGAGTCAATATCTCATAACAATATTTTAAGATTTTTATTTAAATTCTTATCACCATAATCGTCATTATTAATTTGATAGTAATAACGTTGATGATATTACATGATAAAAAACAACAAGGTAGTGATAAAATAAAAAGCACTAACATGCTGTAAAAAGTATGAACGGGTATTGCCTCGGTTATATTTACTTGTCTTCTATCATATGCATTAATCTCATGTTTCATACTGCACTGTCAATAGTGACACTGGAGAAGAGAAGTCAAGAAATAACGAGAAATAACAACTGACCAAACAAGAAGTGCATTAATGTATAAAGTTTAGCCAAAATACTGCTGTTTGCTCGCATTTTTCCGTGTGCTTTTATTTTTGTTTCATAAAATGAGTTTTTGCTTTGTGTTATTTTGCATACAGCGATGACGGTCATGTCACTGGTAATGATCTTGGTATTCGAGCAGATAATAATGATCTTGAAATAATCATAACGATGATTTTGATGATCAGTAGAGAAAAGTTAAATAAAAAATAATTTTCTTCTCCATATGCACCGTTCACATAACAGAGCGTAACGGAGAGAAAAAATTAAGATATCGTTTTAAAATCCCCCCGAATAACTGAAGAAGAAACCGGGAAGAAAAAAGACGAATCTAAAGCCGTTATATATATATATATATATATAATATATATATAATATATATATATATATATATATTATATATATATATTTGTTAGATCAATATCCTAAATAATTTCTGTGGAAGCGATATGTCAGAGGAAGTATCGTTTACGAGGTCAAAATAGCAGTATTCCCGCTGTTGGGAATTCATAATGTATAAAGTTCATTCTATCTATCTCTATCAATCTCTACCAATCTATCTAATAAATCATTACTGGTATTTTCATGTTATATGTTTTGTTTTTTTTAGATGGGTGTTGAGACTTAGGTTCCTTCAAAGTCTTACCTGCTTATCTGGAGTCAAGTGAATACGTAAAATAACAAGGAAAGTGCATTAACTATACTGATGACCTAAGTTGACCAGTCAATCACGATGCCTCATCTTGGCTGCGAAATCTAAGCTCAGCGAATACAAGTTTAATATTACGAATATTGTCCTCATTTTTTCCTTAGAACTTAAAGCAGAGAACAAGTACCAGTGTTATTGTTAAAAGATACACAATAGATTTATATTTATTTATCAGTATATCTATGCATGATGTCCTAATATTTGTTTATATGCACACGTTCAACCATAAACACAGATACATGTACACTGATTTTATTGAAACGTAAGTATATATGTTTATTTGATAACAATAACAACAACAACAATAATAATAACAGAAGTATTGATAAACATGATAATGTTAGAAATAGTAATGATAACAGCAACAATAATAACAGCAATAAAGATAATAAAATGATGAAATTGCACAAAGAAATTATATCACAGATCATAAAAATAAACTAACTCCAAACTGTGCATGTAAATTAAAACTTTGTAATCTATGCTAGACAACTTGAAAATGAACTTTGAAAATTCAGCCATGAAGTATTTGTTTCATTAATGTCAAGCAGGCACTTAATTATTTTGTATCAATCTTTGCCTAAGTGAATTTGCTACTATTTTTTTTTCCCCCAGAACAAAATTATGATTTAATATCACAACTAATGAAGGTAACTTAAAGGGATGAGAACTTAACACTGAGAACAGAACGAAATTAAGATATTTAAAAGAAAGTTAACGAGTAAGATGATTAGATAAAACGAAAAAAACGAGAAAAAATATAAAACGAGAAAAAATTACATGATTGATACCCCCCCCCCCCCCACACACACACACACCCTGTCATTTATTTCAACTGAAAAAAAATGGTCGAACATATGATTCCTTAATTAAGGGGATGAAAATAAAGTAATATTCACAAAAACAGTTTATGCGATTTCGAAAGAATGGAAATTCGTTAGAGATTCGAAATTATATTTATTATGTGTTTGTTTGTTTCTTTTTCACCCGTTTCCATTCCAGTTGTGTTCGTGGAAGAGCTAAAGCAAGCAGAAAATCGTAGACTTCATTCATTACAGTCTATAGGCATTTACGAATAGATCTGTTTTCTTTCATTTTCATTCTCATTTTCCTTGCAGATCTGATTTACTTTCATTTTCATTTTGATTTTTTTCGTAGATCAGATTTATTTTCATTTTCATTTCCTCGAAGATCTGATTTCCTTTCTTTCTCTTTTTCTTCGTTTATCTGATTTCTTTTCACTTTCATTCTCATTTCCTCGTAGGTCTGATTTCCTTTTTTCTCATTTTCTTCGTTTATCTGATTTCCTTTCATTCTCTTTCTCAGTTTCTTCGTTTATCTGATTTCCTCTCTTTCTCAATCGTTCTCAGTTTCTTCGTTTCTGATTTCCTCTCTTTCTCAGTTTCTTCGTTTATCTTTCCTTTCATTCTCTTTCAGTTTCTTCGTTTATCTGTTCTCAGTTTCTCGTTTATCCTTTCATTCTCTTTCTCAGTTTCTTCGTTTATCTGATTTCCTCTCTTTCTCAGTTTCTTCGTTATCTTTTCCTTTCATTCTCATTCTCATTTCTTCGTTTATCTGATTTCCTCTCTTTCTCAGTTTCTTCGTTTATCTGATTTCCTTTCATTTCCATTCTCATTTTCATCGGAGATTTAAATTCCTCTCATTTTCTCTGCGCTTTCCATTGGCGATGCGAACTCAGCGGCAAAATGTCACTGTAGTTTTTGCAAAGCCACAATTTTTGTCGAAAACATTGAAGAGACTTTACGTATCTGAATGTTGGGTTAATTATTAGACTTAATTAATTAGTGAAGTACTTGATACGAGGATTTCATTTTTCATAGTAAGGTTTAGACAATAATAACAATATCAGACATACATAATATTCCAAGCCAAATATAATTCGAAAGTAGAAATTACCCTCTGAATCTTTCTTACCTCTCAGATATATTGACAAGGTTTGTTGTAATATTTGATCCAAATAGTCCAATAAATAACAGGTCTTGTACATTTTCAAAAATGACCAGTAGAAAGGTACGGGTTTTCGATTCAAAAATATTTCCTCATGTTTATATCTATATATATTCAAAAGGACAGCGTATTAAACAGTAATTACTGTATATTTCATATTATCAGCATCTTTTATATTAAATTTTCTATTTTTGCTCGAGGATAACAGTTATTACATAACTTGATATATAATATAAGAGGATCCCAAACTAAGAGTTTATAAGAAACATGTAAATCTTTATAGAAAAAAATCAACTTTCCTTTATACACATTTTATACAAAAGCTCCCTTTAGTTGGCGTCGCTACGTAATGCGGCGCCGACAAGGAGCCGAAGACGCGGTTCAACTGGTCTTGTACGCGCAGGGCTTGCCGTGAGCGCGGTTACTTGGGCTGAATCGGAATTGGCCGAGGGGAGCCAGCGATAACACGACCGAGAGCGTCTTTTTCTCGGTTATCTCGGGTATCTTTCCAGGATGCAATTAAAAACTATTTTCTGTAATTCGTTTAAAGAAATTATCAGCATCTAAACACAACAAATATTTAGAGTTAATAATCACAAAATTCGTTTTTCTTATCAAAACAAAGAAATGGCTAAACTGCAACTGAGGATCTACACTCGCGTCGACGGCCCGTCAGACTTGCGTTAATAATTTAGAATCAGTAAATCGGTTTCCGTGCTTCTCTCTTGAAAAATATATACATACGCCTTGTAACGCTAAACTACGGTGAAACGGAATATATCCTTGTGCTCCATGTTGCTCAAACGAGAAGTACTATGCGTCAGTTGAACCGCGCCCTTAACTAGATAAAAGGGTGTGAGTTTCATCAATCGAAAAATCGAAAAAAAAAACAGACGGTCCCCTTAAGGTGCTTGTGTATTTGGGGGAAATGTGCAACTGGTTTTATGCCTCATGCATTATGCAATGTAACTCAGGTTGTATTAAGTTTCAAAGTACTACGCTCGTGTCGTATTCTAATGTATTTTTTTTTACATTTAATGTCTGAGAATACAAGATTTTGGGGAGAAAGAAACTTTTCGGGCGCACGTGTCACGCGTGGTATACCAAGAACTATGAAATTCTATTAATATTTCCGAGGCTTATGGGCGGACTCTGTACCACCGCCGCTGAGAGGAGCTTCGTCTAAGTGAACTTTGTTGTACAGCTTGGTCTAATCTTAATCTTCTGTTGGAAATATGCTACGCTTCTCCTGTCTTGCTAAATTTTCACGTCTAGTATGATAATAATGTACATAAAATTGGTAATTTCTCTTTGCTTTGCAAAAATGCTCATATTTATTCGTGACTATAACTTTTATAAATAATTTTAGGTATATCACATCATACTGTTATATTATGTTATACTATATCATACTATATTAATGATTATTTTATTTACTATGTTAGGATGATATACTGTTTAGTTTGTAAGCATTCCTCCTCCCTCCTCGCGCACTCCTCTCTGTCACCAGTCAGTAAACTGTTCGGCGAAATACCTTCCTCCCGCCCCCGAGAGCCTACCATTCCCCGGGAAGGCGGGCGGGGGAGGAGGTCCGCCACGGCCTCCGAGGCGCCAGGGACCCAGCGGCGCCTCGCCCCAGCAACGGCCCAGCGCCTCCGGGCGAGGTCGAGGAGAACCCGATGCCATCCTCGCCCCGACACGTGTGAGGACGGAGGAGGATTTCGAGTTCGGAAAAGCATTCCGTCGAAGGCGTTGAAGGAATCTTTCAAGCCAGAGGAATGTGTTTCTAATCAAGGTCTATATAAGTACTTATATAGATCTTGTTTTTAATTGGGGCGGGGCATACGCTGCGCCCCGGGGCACTTGGCGGGCGGGGCAAGACAAGGGGTGAGAGCGATTGTGGGATCGTGGGTGTTGGTGCGCCGCTTGCGGAGGGCGAGGGATTTGGTAGATAGTGTGGGTAGATGCACAGATAGACACTTCAGGTACGACCTGCGGGGAGCCCGGATATGTTATTTGACGTGGAATGGTCGTTTTTTCATTGAGTAGTGTCCATATGGTATGTGTGCATTTTCTTTTACGTTTTATATCACACTTAATCACTGTTTATTTTGATACAATTACTTTTTTATATATATATTATTGATTTATATTACAATGTTAATATATCTACTGCCAGTCTGTGACATTTACTACATTATAATTTCCACGAATATTGCTCTATAATCTAAATCCTTCAGTGTTCGCTGTTACCCCTCGCTTTATCAAATTATCGCTGTAATTCTGTGTTAAAGCAATCTGGTACTTACGAACGAGAAACCCGACTTAGCAAGTGGCATTCTGTCAGGGGACTTCGTTGTTCCATATGATTGCATTCTCAATTAATTCATTCATCTGTCCCCTTTTCTTCCAACGCGAGATCCTCCGACGTGTCAAGTGTTGTGTCCTCCATTTTCCCATTTTCTTTGGAAGCCGTTAGCCTTTCGAATCCCGTTTTCTCTTCCAAGGATACTCTATTTTGTGATTAATAACACTTTGTTCGTTTACCTTGCCGTGGTTCCTTTACGCTATTATGCTTTCATACCCTCATTAGATCTAGTCTGTAAACACTACCACAGTCACGTCTACAAATCTGATTTTGCTATAACTTAATACATTATTTAGTATTATATGTTGCATGCCAATTTATAGCATCATTTGTTCATTATGCTTCAAAAGATTATACATTTTTGAAAATTCATTCATTTCCTGAAATTTGTAGCATCATAGATTCCACAGGGTTATTTCTCGTTATAATCCCGTTACGTAATCTCAGCCACACAGGGCCGTGGTCTTTGATCCCCGACAGACGAGCGACAACGAGCATAATACACACGCATTCTCCAGTAGCCTTGGCGTGTGTTTTTAGATCTAAAATGCTTCGGCTTGAAATTTTCCGATGTATTTCTCAAACACTTTTCAGCGATAAGCGCATTAGCTGTTAAGTCTCTTTGGTTGGACGTAATCTAGGTCTCTCGGGGTATTTGATTTAATTCGCTTGACCTCCTCCGTTCTTTATCTCGTGACATGTTGGTAAGTAGTTACTATCGTCACATCAGTGTTGGTATTAGTACGTCTGTTTGCGAGATGAGACCGACATTGCAAAAAAATGTGTGTAGCTATACATATGTGTGTGTGTGTGTGTGTGTGTGTGTGCGTGTGTGTGCGCGTGTGTGCGTGTGCGTGTGCTTGACAGACCAGTTTTCTAATGCCAAGTTTCATCCTTTGCGATTCCATTACTTTGTTGCTAATTTAGTATTACAAAACCAAAACAGCATTTGAGTATGTGAGATTATGAACCATGTTGACATGTTCTCCCACAGAAATGTGTTCTAAGTTTATATAACTATATACGGTGATCACCTTGAAACTTACCATGCGACAGAGGTTAATGATCTTACGCAGAGGAAATTGTGCGAGTTAAGTAAAGGGCAGTTAAGAGTTGGCAATCACACCGGAATACTTGAATTACTATATAATTCACTTGCTGCCTGTTTCCTGTAATTCATATATTTGAACCAGCATGATATCAACTGCACAATATACAACGCGGATATTGCGTGCGTGTGTGTGTGTGTGTGTGTGTGTGTGTGTGTGTGTGTGTGTGTGTGTGCTGCAGTATAACTAATAAGAGAAGGAAGCCAAGATTAAATTACCCTACAGCTTATGTATTATATAAAGTCACATTGACATTTTCTCCCGGAAAAAGAGTTATTCATGAGCTGTGCTGCTACATTGCCTTTTTTAATACTTCAATTTTTACCTCTATATGGTGCTTAGTTTCCATCCA
>NW_020869217.1:207732-210232 GCF_003789085.1 Penaeus vannamei
AGAAAGAAGATAACACGTAGAAAGAGCCTCAGATAACACGTAGAAAGACCTCAGATAACACGTAGAAAGAGCCTCAGATAACACGTAGAAGAGCCTCAGATAACACGTAGAAAGAGCCAGATAACACGTAGAAAGATAGATAACACGTAGAAAGAGCCTCAGATAACACGTAGAAAAAGAGCCTCAGATAACACGTAGAAAGAGCCTCAGATAACACGTAGAAAGAGCCTCAGATAACACGTAGAAAGAGCCTCAGATAACACGTAGATAACAAGAAAGAGCTCAGATAACACGCCTAGAAAGAGCCTCAGATAACACGTAGAAAGAGCCTCAGATAACACGTAGAAAGAGCCTCAGATAACACGTAGAAAAGAGCCTCAGATAACACGTAGAAAGAAGCCTCGATAACACGTAGAAAGAGCTCAGATAACACGTAGAAAGGCCTCAGATAACACGTAGAAAGAGCCTCAGATAACACGTAGAAAGAGCCTCAGATAACACGTAGAAAGAAGACAGAGCCTCAGATAACACGTAGAAAGAGTCTCAGATAACACCAAAGAGCCTCAGATAACACGTAGAAAGAGCCTCAGATAACACGTAGAAAGAGATAACACGTAGAAAGAGCTCAGATAACACGTAGAAAGAGCCTCAGATAACACGTAGAAAGAGCCTCAGATAACACGTACAGATACACGTAGAAAGAGCCTCAGATAACACGTAGAAAGAGCCTCAGATAACACGTAGAAAGAGCCTCAGATAACACGTAGAAAGAGCCTCAGATAACACGTAGAAAGAGCCTCAGATAACACGTAGAAAGAGCCTCAGATAACACGTAGAAAGAGCCTCAGATAACACGTAGAAAAAGGGCCTCAGATAACACGTAGAAAGAGCCTCAGACCCTCAGATAACACGTAGAAAGAGCCTCAGATAACACGTAGAAAGAGTCTCAGATAACACGAAAGAGCCTCAGATAACACGTAGAAAGAGCCTCAGATAACACGTAGAAAGAGCCTCAGATAACACGTAAAGAGGATAACACGTAGAAAGAGCCTCAGATAACACGTAGAAAGAGCCTCAGATAACACGTAGAAGAGCTCAGATCGTAGAAAGAGCTCAGATAACACGTAGAAAGAGCCTCAGATTACACGTAGAAAAGAGCCTCAGATAACACGTAGAAAGAGGGAGATAACACGTAGAAAGAGCCTCAGACGAAGAGCCTCAGATAACACGAAAGAGCCTCAGATAACACGTAGAAAGAGCCTCAGATAACATCAGATAACACCTCAGATTAAAGAGCCTCGATAACACGTAGAAAGAGCCTCGATAACACGTAGAAAGAGCCTCAGATAACACGTAGAAGAGCCTCAGATCGTAGATAACACGTAGAAAGAGATAACACGTAGAAAGAGCCTCAGATAAACGTAGAAAGAGCCTCAGATAACACGTAGAAAGAGCCTCAGATACACAGATAACACGTAGAAGAGCCTCAGATAACACGTAGAAAGAGCTCAGATAACACGTTCGCCTCAGATAACACGTAGAAAGAGATAACACAGATAACACGTAGAAAGAGCCTCAGATAACACGTAGAAAGAGCTCAGATAACACGTAGAAAGAGCCTCAGATAACACGTAGAAAGAGCCTCAGATAACAGAAAGAGCCTCAGATAACACGTAGAAAGAGCCTCAGATAACACGTAGAAAGCCTCAGATAACACGTAGAAAGAGCCTCAGATAACACGTAGAAAGAGCCTCAGATAACACGTAGAAAGAGCCTCAGATAACACGTGAAAGAGCCTCAGATAACACGTAGAAAGAGCCTCAGATAACACGTAGAAAGAGCTCAGATAGAAAGAGCCTCAGATAACACGTAGAAGAGCCTCAGATACACGTAGAAAGAGCCTCAGATAACACGTAGAAAGAGCCTCAGATAACACGTAGAAAGAGCCTCGATAACACGTAGAAAGAGCCTCAGATAACACGTAGAAAGAGCTCAGATAACACGTAGAAAGAGCCTCAGATAACACGTAGAAAGAGAAAAGAGATAACACGTAGAAAGAGCCTCAGATAACACGTTAAAGAGCCTCACAGACCTCAGATAACACGTAGAAAGAGCCTCAGATAACACGTAGAAAAAGAGCCTCAGATAACACGTAGAAAAAGCCTCAGATAACACGTAGAAAGACCTCAGATAACACGTAGAAAGAGCTCATAACACGTAGAAAGAGCCTCAGAACGTAGAAAGAGCCTCAGATAACACGTAGAAAGAGCCTCAGATAACACGTAGAAAGAGCTCAGATAACACCTCAGAACACGAGAAGAGCCTCAGATAACACGTAGAAAGAGCCTCAGATAACACGTAGAAAGAGCCTCAGATAACACGTAGAAAGAGCCTCAGATAACACGTAGAAAGACCTCAGATAACACGTAGAAAGAGCCTCAGATACACGTAGAAAGAGCCTCACACGTAAAAGAGCCTCAGATAACGTAGAAAGAGCTCA
>NW_020869217.1:215232-217732 GCF_003789085.1 Penaeus vannamei
CTCTCTCTCTCTCTCTCTCTCTCTCCTCTCTTCTCTCTTCTTCCTCTCGGTTGCTCTGTCCTCTCGTCTCTCTCTCTCTCTCTCTTCTCTCTCTCTTCCCCTCGTCCCTCTTCCCTCTCCGTCTCGTGCTCGCTCTCCTGTCCTTCCGCTCTGCTCCTCTTCTTCTCGGTCTCGTCTCCCTTATCTTCTCTCTCTTCTCTCTCGTCTGTCTCTGCTCTCCGTCTCTCTCTTCTCTCAGTCAGGTCTCTCTCGTCTACTTCTCTCTCCTCTCTAATCTCTCCCTCTCTACTGTCTCCCTCTCATACTGCTCTCTCCTCTCTACATGCTCTCCTTCTCTACCGGGTTCCCCCTTCTATTCTTCTCTCTCAGTCTACTTTTCTCTTCCCTCTTCGTACGGTCTCTCCTCGTCTAACTCTCCTGATCTCCCTCTCTATTTCCTCCTCCGACTGTGCTCTGCTCCCTGCCTCGCCTCTCTCATCAGTGCTCTCACCGTCTCGTATGCTCTCCCTCTCTTACTCTCTCGCTTTCTTACTCATCTCCCTCTCTAATTCTCTCCCTCTCTATTTTCTCCTCTGCTACTCTCTCCCTCTGTACTCTCTCCCTCTCGATTTAATCTGCTCATCCTCTCTACTACTCTCCGCTCTCTATCCTCTCTTCCCTCTCATTCTATCTCTCCTTCTCTACTCTCTCCTCTCTACTAAACTCCTCGAGTCACCCTCGTACCTTGCCTCTCCCTCTCTATACTTCTCTCCCTCTGCTACGCTTCTCTCCTCTCAGTAGCTCTCTCCCTGCTCTACTCCTCCTCTCTAACTCTCTCCCTCACCTCTCAGTATCTGCCTCTCCCTCTCTGAACGCCTCTCGCTCCTAGCTGCCTCTCCCTCTCTACTCTCATGCCCTCGGGCTATATACGCTACTCGTCCTCTCGTACTTATCTCCCTCTCTTATCTCTCGTCTCTTAACTGCTCTCTCCTCTCTACTGTCTCGTCCCTCTCTAACTCTCATTTCTCTCCTCTCTACTCTCTCCCGTCTCATTACTCTTCCCTCTCTATGCTCTCTCTCTGTTCTCTCTCTCTCCTCTCTCTCATCTCGACGATTCGGTGTTCTTCTCTTTCTCATGTCTCTCTCTGGTCTCACTCTCGTCTCCTCTCTCAGTATCTCTTCTCTCTGCTCTCTCTTCTCTTCGTCTCTCTCCTTCTCCTCTCCTCTGTACCTCTCTTTGCCTCGTCTGCCCCCTCTTTTTACTCTGCCCCTCTCTATCTTCTCTGCATGCCTCTCTGTCCTCTCTCTCTCCTTTCTCTCTCATCTGCTCTCTCTCATCTCGTCTCTCTCTATTCGATCCGATCTCAAGTAACTCTCTCTTCTTCTCTCTTCTCTTGTCTCTCTCTCTCTCTCTCATCTCGTCTCTCCTCCTCTCTCTCCTCTCTACTCTTCTTCCCTCTCTTTCTATTGTTCTGTCTCCTCTCGTATTCTCTCCTTTTCTCTGGTACTCTATCTGTGCCTCTTTACTGACTTGTTACTCTCTCTCGCTCTCCTGATGATCTCTTCCCTCGTACGGTACTCTCGTTCCCCCTCTCTACTTCTCTCGACTCTCTTACTGTTCCCTTCCGTATTCTTCTCTCCTCTCTACTCATCCCTCCCCTCGGTCCCTCCTACCTCTGCTCATCCCTCTCCTAACTTGCGTCGTCCCTCTTAACTACTCGTCCCTCTCCTAACCTTCTCTCCTCTCGTGTCTCTCTCCGCTCTCTTACTCTCTCTGTCTCCGTCTCTACTTTGTTCTCCCTTCTAGGCTCTCTCTCGCCTCGCAGTACTATCTCTCTCCCTCTCTAACTAACTCTCTCCCTCTCTAGCTTCTCTCTCTCCTCTCTTACCTCTCTCGCCTCTCTAAACCCATCTCCTCCTCTTCTAAACTCTCGTAACTTCTCCCCCGGTCTCTACTCTCTCCCTCTTCCTAGCTCGTGCGGTGCCTTATGTGCCTGCGTCTTTTAGTGCTGTTTGTCTGCTTCTGGGCGGTTGTGCGTTCTTGGTTGTGTTCCCGTCGTCTTATTATCTCCCTCTCTCTCTCGTTATCCTCCCGTTTGCTTTTTTCTTATAATGCTCTTTCGCACCGTGTCTCTGCCCCTGGTTGATGCTCTGTGTGCGACTTATACTCTTCTCGTGGGTCGGTCTGCGTGGTTGATGTTGCCCCTCTGGGTCGTTTTCTTTCGTTTGTCTAGACTTTCGTCTCCCTCTCCGTCCTCGTCTTCCTGCTCTACTTTCCTCCGCCTCGTTACTACCAGTTCTACGTCTCGATCGTCCGCTCTGGCTCTCGTCTCTCTTCTCCCGCGGTTTCTTCTCTCATACTCTCGCCTCATCTTGCTAACTCGTCTCGCCTCTCTACTCTCTCCTCTCTATCAACTCTCCCCTCCTCCTACCTCTCTCCCGTCTCTATCTCTTCCCTCTCTAACTCTTCTTGCCTCTGCTAAATATTTAGAAAGCTCTCATCCCCCTCTCTAGCTCTTCT
>NW_020869217.1:222732-225232 GCF_003789085.1 Penaeus vannamei
TCTCTCTGTATGTATGTCTGTGTGTGTTTTTTTCAGCAATGTAATTTCGAAAAAACCACCTATAATTTTATGCAGTCCATATATGTTTCTTAGGAAAATACTTCTAAGAGTGTGAAGACTATTTTTAACAGAACGTCATTACCATTATCATTACCGTTGTTATTTCATTTTTTCCCCCTTCATTGTCATTCCAAAGCGAACTTTTCTATCATAGCAATCCCTCATTCAGATAGTTATTTTAACACCCATTAACAGTGAACACAATAACACAGTAAACAGTACACAGAGGTAGCATGAAGCGTTACTGCAATCTAAAAACGATAACACGTCAAGAGTTTTCATTATCTATGGTAAAAAGGAAACATTGGGTGATCCATTTTAGTTTTTATTTGCCTGGTGAAGAACTCTTGACGTACCAGTTTATTCCGTTTATATTTGAACAACGTTTCATTGTACACATCGATCTCTATCAGGCTGTCTACCCGTCAGTCTTTTCCCACTCCTCAGTATTTCTCATTTCTTCCTCCATTTCCCTTTTCACGAAACGCTTATATCGTTCCCTGCAGTTTGTAAAGAAACACAGTCGCCTCAGATGCTATTCTCTTTATTCTTTCTCCGTGCGCTGAGAACAGAACATAGATCCCCTTGCCATAGGATTGTTTACAGAGAACAAAACACAGATTCCCTTGATTACGATTGTTCGCAGAGAACAGAACACGAGCCCCTTTGCCTTATGATTGTTCACAAAGAGCAAAGCACAGAGCCGCTTGCTTTATGATTGTACCCGGCTGTCTGTGAACCAGTCTCCCCTCCTCGTCTCGCTCTCCCTCCTGAGCTTTGTCAGAAGCTGTAGTTCATCTCATAGATTTGTCGAGAAGCCTCTTGCGTTTTATTGGGAAATTGAAATTGAAACAGTTTATTTAGCCATAAATTGTAATACAGATAATGTGGGTACATTTAGTGTTATATAAAACGTGGCTCAGCCTTTTGAAAGCGAAACTCTCTTGAAAAGGCTGTTGATTAACAAAGTATGTACAGAGGATTTGGGTCATGTTCATCAGTTATATTGATGGGTACCCAGAATAATATATACAGGAGACAATATAGATAAATACATTAGTCACACATTACAACGGCAGAGACAAATTAGTAAAACAAACTATACAGAGCATGGAATCAAGTACAAAGACGTGATAATAATGGTAGATAATGTAGTTTAAGGATCAAGTATCGGAATATGTTTGGTTATGAATATTATTTATACAGTATTTTACTCTACATTGTTATAGTTATATTTGGCCACAAAGTATTGCTTGAGTCTTTTTGAACGCCTCAAAGGTAGGTTTATTCCTCAGATTTTCGGGGAGAGTGTTCCAGATCTTTGGACCACGGTAATCTATAACTGTCTTTGACTGAGACGAGTTACAAAATGGGAGTTGGAGAAGCGAAGCATTTCTTAAAGCATATTGACTATTATTGCGATAATTAAACATTGTGTTATCTGGGCATCTTAGACATTTAAAAACGTATGTGGCAGAACAGTAATCGTTCAGTTCATAAGATTTTAATATATTTAGTTCTCTGAAAGCTGCATTGGTGTGGCCATACCTGTGCAGTCGAGCAATGCATCTTATGACTTTCTTCTGAGCAATAAACAGACATTTAAAGCGATTCTTGGGGACTCCACTCCATACAACATTACAATAAGTAAGATGAGGATATATCAACGAATAATATATCTGTTTGAAAGCTTCGGTGCATAAGACATTTCTCATATGGTACATGATGCCACGTTGCTTACTGATTTTGCTGACGATATCTTGGATATTTTGGCTCCAGCTTAAACTTTGGTCTACTTTAACACCTAGAAATTTAGTACAATATGTGCGTTTGATAATTTTACTGTCAAATCGTAGTTCTGGTAAGATGTGAGGCATCTCTTTATTTCGGTGAAATATAACAAAATGAGTTTTATTGGTGTTTAAGTTTAGCTTATTGCTAAGAATCCAGTTGTTTACTTGGCGCAGGTTGCGGTTGGCATTTGTGATCAGGGAATTAATGTTCGGACCAGCAGTGTGCAAGGTGGCATCATCAGTATACAAAGTAAAATTAAATAGATTGGTACAGTTCACAAAATCATTTATATACAATAAGAAAAGATATGGACCAAGTATGGAACCCTGTGGTACTCCGTTTAGCATTTCACAGGTGGGAGAGGTACATTTACTGTATGAAACATACTGTACTCTATTTGTTAAGTAAGAATTAAACCAATTATTGGCGTTATCTTTAATACCATAGTGAGCTAATTTCCGTAACAAAATTCTGTGGTTTACAATATCAAATGCTTTGCTAAAGTCTAAGAATATACTGAGTGTGAACAATTTATTATCAAATGAACGTAATACTGAACTAGTAAAATCTACGAGAGCAGACTGAGTGGATTTTCCATCGACAAAGCCATACTGGGAAGGTGTTATTACTTTATTGCGTTTACAGT
>NW_020869217.1:230232-235232 GCF_003789085.1 Penaeus vannamei
GGGGGAAAGAGGAGAAGAAGGAGAGAGAGAGAGAGAGAGAGAGAGAGAGAGAGAGAGAGAGAGAGAGAGAGAGAGAGAGAGAGAGAGAGAGAGAGAGAGAGAGAGAGAGAGAGAGAGAGAGAGAGAGAGAGAGAGAGAGAGGAGATACTGAGAAACACACATATTCTCTGCTCTGTTTGTCTGTCTGTCTGCCCGCCCCCTCCCCTCTCTCTTAACTGTCTCTCTTACTATCACGCTGTTTCCACTTCTTTTCCTTTCCCGCGGCTTCAGTTTGGCTGAAACGTAAAAAATAGAGAGGAAAAAGAAAGAAATGAGAGAAGGATGCATGCAATTCTGCAATTCTGAACACAGACGGCATTTATATATATATATATATATATATATATATATATATATATATATATATATATATATATATGGATGCATGGAATTCTGCAATCTGAACACAGACGTATTAATATATATATATATATATATATATATATATATATATATATATATATATATATATGTTAATATTTATACACACAGACTCACACACACATAAATATAGATATATAATATATATATATATATATATATATATATATATATATATATATATATATATATATATATATATATATGTATGTATGTATGTATGTGTAAATGTAAACATGTATATATATGAAAGGAAAACAGTCACACTTAGAAATGAAAATAGATAGTTATTTTTCGAGCTCTTCACGACTTTCTCTTCAGACGTAAAATTAACCGAAATGGTTATATTGAGGAAATTTTGACAAGATTATAGAGCAATAGAGAGACAGAACGAACAAGAGCTGAATCAGGTCTCAGGAGAAGGGTTAAGGTAGAAGAGTCTTGGGAAAGCTTTCCTGACAAACGGCGAATGTCACCCAAGCCCCATTGACCAGCACTCAAGTTAAAGTTAAAGTTAAAGCATTTTTCTTCTATGAGAATTTGTTGATGTAGCGTCTTCCCAATTAAGCTGGCGACCCTTATCACGTATAAATGAAACAGGCATTTGATTCTTTGGCGTACCTAATACCACATTTATGTTTTTTTTTTTTTTTTTTTTTTCGATAGCTCCGCCGGTGCAGTCCTTACACGGAATAGTGTAAATACCTGGAGAAGAAGTATCAAGAGCTCCGCTGGTCGCATTGTGCTTAACCGAAGTATTGCACATAATGTTCGGATACCTAAAAATAATGCCAAAGCCAGCTCTTTTGAAACACGGCCTTTTTCAGCGAGGGACGGGCTGTACGGATTAATCAATAGATTACTGGCGTTAATCCGTAGATTATCGGCATTAATCACAAGATTATTGGCACTGGTCTGCTGTGTGTTACGGGAATCAAAATAACATTTCTATTTCGCAAATGAATGTACCTGATTTAAGAGAAAAAAAAATTAAGTAATTTCACTATCACAATTCCTATATGTCCGAGGGAGATAGACGAGACTCCTGACTACTGACGAGAAAAAATCAAGGTAATTAGAGGTGTGGGTTCGTTTTCATTAAACAGAGATTTTAAGTGAGCCATTTACACTAAATTAAATAACGCCGAGAAAAGGTAATTCACCAGAATCTTCCCATTCTACTTTAAAACTGATAGTACGAGCGAGATTTTTTAGTCTATTATTTAGTGTACTGTAAAGTCATCGAAGTCCGAACGGTTCACTCCCTACATTGAAGAAAATATCGTCGACACAACGAAACCAAATCGCCGAAAAAATAAAGGCATTATTCGTGACCCACAAACGGATGAGAGGAAGAAAATCTAGCACATCGTCAAGCGAGACATTAGTGAATAGGGAATCCACATCAAAACTCACTAGTTTCTTACCTTGCGTTGCCAAATTCCTAACTTTATCCTAGAGTTACAAAGAAAAGAATAGGCCTTTAAGGAACTTTGTGTTTGTGAGTCATATGAAGGCCATATAAATACAGAATAGAGGAATGAACCGTTCTGAAACGATTTTAAAAAATTGAAGTCAGGGAATCTGGCAGCAATACGTCTGAGGATTTTACGAAATTCAGTTATTGTCGGGTAAGGGTTGGCACGCAGATTTGATGCGCTGAGTTGTCGCTCAAAAGGGAATGAGCTTTGCGTGTATAATCGGATTCATTAAGGATAACAACGTTATTACTTTTGTCAGCTTTGGTAACTAGGAAGTCCGAATGTCCGTTTAAATGATTTTTGTTCATATATATATATATATATATATATATATATATATATATATATTGTGTGTGTGTGTGTGTGTGTGTGTGTGTGTGTGTGTGTGTGTGTGTGTCTGTGTATGTATGTGTGTGTGTGTCTGTGTATATATGTGTGTAGGTGTGTATGTATGTGTGGTGTGTTTGTATGTGTGTGTGTGTGTCTGTGTGTGTGAGAGAGAGAGAGAGCGAGTGTGTGTGCGTGTGTGTGTGTACACACAGACATACACAACATATGTATACATATATGGTATATATATATATATATATATATATATATATATATATATATATATATATATATATATATATATATACATACGTATTATATGTACTGTGTGTGTAGATGTATCTATGAATATGTATGTATATATATCTTAACTTACCTATCAATTTATTCATTTGCCTGTCTATTTATCTACATTGCTACACTGTAAATACTTATCCAGTTATTTAAGGCGTACTAGAATAATCAAAATAGTTTTTCTTAAAATAGTGTCTGTTAGAAAAATATTGAATACCATACAGGTTTTAACACAAACACACATAAACATACACACACAGATACATACAATTGGGTATTGTGGAAGCAATTTATATTATTATGATATTACTTCGACATTCCCGCGAGCATCATCACTAAATCATTGCAGTCATCTCTCTCTATCTATCTATCTATCTGTGCCTATCTATCTCTATCTATCTATCTACGTCAATATCTATCTGTCTATCTCTATATATCTATCTTTCATTTCCTTCTCTCTCTCTCTCTCTCTCTCTCTCTCTCCTCTCTCTCTCTCTCTCTCTCTCTCTCTCTCTCTCTCTCTCTCTCTCTCTCACTCTCGTCTGTCTGTCTATCTTATCTCTATCTATCTATCTATCTATTTATCTGTGTCAATATCTATCTGTCTATCTATATATATTATCGTTTATCCCCTCTTACTCTCTCTCTCTCTCTCTCTCTCTCTCTCTCTCTCTCTCTCTCTCTCTCTCTCTCTCTCTCTCTCTCTCTTTCTCTTTCTCTTTCTCTTTCTCTCTCTCTCTCTCTCTGTCTCTCTCTCTCTCTTTATATATTATATATATATATATATACATTGTTACAATTAAATCTTGCTCAGCTAAATCAGAACTTTTTTTGTTCTTTCTCTTGATGAGTTTTTTACTAAGTTGTCTAGGGTATTAGTTTAAAACTGTATGAGCAAGATTAATTGTAATTTCAAAACTTAAAACTGTGCTTTAAATTCTATGTTATTATTTCTTTCTTTATGTTTCAACACAGCTCATCAAAGTACCTTCATTATTCTCTGAATGTCTGAAGAATTACAATTGGTTCTCATTCTTCATTTACTTTTCATTACTCAAAAGATTTCTTTAAGTTTCTATTAGAGCACAGAAATTTCAACTTATTTATTCAACAAAATATTAATTAAATAATTCATGCATGATGCAGTGATATTGTATCATTCACAAAAATCATGTCATTAAGTATTTCATTCAATTTGCAGTAAGGTTGTGGAACAACAAAAAATTGTAATTATTAATATTCATGTTATGATATTCACTGAGCTAAACAGAAACTATGCCATGCCATTAAGCGGATGCCTTAGATTATAATTGTGAGAAAAATACAAGGAATCATCACTGATCGAAAAAGAACTTCTTGCTTCTAACAAGAAAACAAATCAGTACTCTGGGCATCACCAAACACCGGACCACATTAGCTCATAAATTTAATAATCTTATACGGATTTCTGATATATCTGCCTTTGTATATAACATCGTATAATCTTATTGGAACAATTTAAACTTCAAACAACATTAAACTTAAAGAGTAAATCATAAAGAAACCAAATACCACAAGACCATGCGTCTCACCTTCACCAATATCCCAGTTCGAGTCCGCCGGGTCAACACTATTTTAATCTGACATCTATCTCATTATCAAAAAATAGTTTTAAACTCATCCGAGATCGTCAGAATTACCAATAATTATTAATTCACATTATAGAAAATAAAATAAGCACATCTATTACCTTTCTCACAAGATACTACTACAAATGCAAGATCCACATTAAGTAAGATTTTAAAAAATAACGTTTCCTTTAATATTGAACTTCCTTATAAGCTACTTTGCTTAACAATATGTATATTATATATATATATATATATATATATATATATATATATATATATATATATAATATATATATATATATGTATGTATGTATGTATGTATGTATGTTTATAAATATATATATTTCTCAATATCTCTCTGTCTACCTATCCTTCTATCGTATCTATATGTCAGTCTCTCCACCTTTCCCTTACCAACTAAAATCCGACCAATCCTAAATAGCTGAAACCCCCACGCTCCTATTTACACAGTCGTCCCCGGCTACACTGAAGCAACGAACGGAAAAAAATATGAACAAAAACATTTCCTCTCGTACCCTTCTGTCCGAGAAGGATGAATTGTATTTTCGGTTGATGACGGAGGATCATCAGTCACGGGATATTAATGGCATTTGCAGTTGAGAGAGAAATTCTGTAGTGTTATTGTCAATTTGAAGTCATTTCTGATTTGTAAATAATATTTTTTTTGTCTATGTATCTTTCTTTCTTTCTTTCTCTCTCTCTCTCTCTCTCTCTCTCTCTCTCTCTCTCTCTCTCTCTCTCTCTCTCTCTCTCTTACTCAATCTCGCTCTCACACTTTCCATCTTTCTCCTTTTCTCGTTTCTCGTAATTATCATCATGATCCTCATCACGATCCTCTCCTCTG
>NW_020869217.1:240232-242732 GCF_003789085.1 Penaeus vannamei
AAACATAGAATATAAGAAAAAAAATCCAGATAAAAAAAAGGCAAACAGTTTTGTCAAGCATCTGAGAGCGTCGATGACATGAAACCTCCATGCATGAAATCCAGAGTTGGGAAGGTCGTAAAGAAAGAAAGATATGTTCATGTCTTGATGGAAAATACGGGAAAAAAGAGAGGGATGTGGCACTAGAATTTTAAAAATACAATTGCTTACTTTTCATTATGTTACTTGACAGTTAATAAATTACTATGCCTGAGTTTGTCATTACGTTGTCATTTGTTCATCTTTGTGGAAGGTGTTAATCCCTAGCTAATTACAGTGTATTATCTTTTTAGTTAATCTTCATGAAAGAGATTATTTAAACCCTCATTTCCTTATAATGTACACGAATCCACAGAAAATTTATAATTCCTACTACAAAAAAAAATCCTAATGCCAGTTACAATAACATGTTTATCAGGATTTTTAAGTGCGTTCCCTCTTCCTTCGGGCCAGTGAGCAGGCAGCTTATGACGGGCAAAAGGGAACAAAAATTGCGTGGTCTTCCCTCTCCCCTTCTCGCCAGTCAGAAAGGCTAACACGCGCCTGTGATTCATCAAAGCCAAGCATCGTCGGGAAAATACATGGTTCAGGGTATCTTTCCAATGGGTAATTACGTCTGCACGATGTGGGTTTGCAAATGCAGTCAACAAACATATCTGATGCCGTTGTCGCTATAAATATATATGTGTGTGTGTAAGTGTCAATATATATATACATATAGATATACACATATATATACATATACATATATATGTGTATGTATGTCTGATATATATATATATATATATATATATATATATATATATATATATATATATATATATATATATATATATATATATATATATATATATATATATATATATATATATATATATATATATATATATATATATACATATATATATATATATATATATATATATATATATATATATATATATATATATATATATATATATATATATATATATATATATATATATATATATATATATATATATATACATAATATATATATATAATATATATATATATATATATATATATATATACATATATATATATACATATATATATACATATATATATACATATATATATACATATATATACATATATATACATATATATATACATATATATATATATATACATATATATATATATATATATATATATATATATATATACATATAACATATATATTATACATATATATATTACCATATATATATATATATATATATATATATATATATATATATATATATATATATATATATATATATATATATATATAAATATATATATATATATATATATAATATGAACACAAGCACAACACAAATCACGTGAACACAAAAATGAAAATGAAATAGCCACAATTATATATATATATATATATAATATATATATATATAATATATATATGTATTATATATATATATACGTGTATGTGTATGTGTACGTAAACAGACATATGCACACACATAAATACACACATATATGTATGTGTGTGTGTGTGTCTATGTACACACACACACACACACACACACACATACACACACACACACATATATATATATATATATATATATATATATATATATATATATATATATATATATATATGTGTGTGTGTGTGTGTGTGTGTGTGTGTGTGTGTGGATTATATTATTATATAATATATATATATATATATATAATATATATATATATATATATATATATATATATATATATAATGTATGTATATGTATATGTATGTACATGTACATATATATATACACACATATATATACGTACACATACACACACACACACACACGCACACACCCATATATATATATATATATATATATATATATATATATATATATATATATATATATATGTACATAGTGTGCGTGTACTGTGCATAGATACACGGAAAAACAGAGAGAGCTATTCTTCCCCTTTGTAGCTTTACCATTTTTGTAAATATTGCCATGTGAGGATATTGAATAAAGGGAAACCTACAGAAAATGCACAGAAAAGGAGAAGAAATAGACGCAGGGAGGGAAGAGGAAAAAGCTAGTGTGTGTGTCTGTACGTGTTTGCCTTTGCGTGTGTCTTTGAATGTGTGTACGTATTTCTATATATTTGTGTTTGTGTGTGCTTGCTTGTGTGTGTGTGTGTGTTTTTGAGTGTATGTGTCTAAACGTGTTTCTAAGTATTTGTGTTTGTATGTGCTCGTTTGCTTGAGCGTGTGTGTTTGTTTGAGGGTGCATGTGTGTCTGTGCGTATTTCTATGAATTTGTGTTTGTGTGTGTGTTTGCTTATGCGTGTGTTTGTTTGAGTGTTAGTGTGTGTCTGTACGTATTTCTATATGTTTGTGTGTGTTTGCTTGTGCATATGTCTATGTGTTTATGTATTTGTGTGTGTGTGTTTGCTTGTGCATGTGTCTGTATGTAGTTCT
>NW_020869217.1:250232-265232 GCF_003789085.1 Penaeus vannamei
AAAGTGAAGACTATTGCTAGTCCGACACCATTTTTCTTTCTTTCTTTTATATGCAAATATCTTCCGCGCCACAGAGTACACCCCCCCTTCTCAAGAAAGTATTACCGAGAGCGCTGAGGGTATTTTCTGATCAGCGTAAGACCAGCACTACTATAGTATCTTAAGTTAGTGGAAGAAAAGATAAAGTAAGGCAAAAGTGAAGAATTTGTATAAGAAAATTTAAAATGGTTCGATTTGCAGCAAAGGCAACCCTACCTGAAGAGAAAGAAATGTAAAAACAAACAAACAAATTCACACACTGCTCCGCGATGACCCTCGTACAGATATGGCATGAATATGCAGATGTACGTATAACCCAGTGACCAAACACCAAGGCGCGCGCGTATGCATATGTATTGGCCTGCACTGTCACCCTACCGCCGATCCCCTCCGATTCTCCCCTCGCCATTGCCAGCGCCTTGAATGCTTGGCTCTTTCTTGTTAGCGCTCTTGATACGCTCTCCCCTCTCCTCGCTTCCCCGGTCCAGTGAAGGTCCATACATCCACTTGTGAACTGCGTCTCCGCCATCGGGTTTCGCAGTTCACGTCGCCGGGCGCACAGGGTGAAGGACTGGGCAAACACTGCGTAGGGTTTGGTCCTGCCTTTCTCGTACACCTACTCACTTACATATAAACATACATCCATACTTTTGCTTATATACAGTGTCTGTGTGTGTGTGTATATAATATATATATATATATATATATATATATATATATATATATATATATATATATATATACAGTATTACAAATACGCTTTGTTTGTTTTTTTCCATATGTTCTTGACTTCCTCTTCTATAGTTTTCATTTCATCCTAGTCTGGCTCCTCCTACATTTTGGTTTTACTCCTATATTAATTCTTTAACTTTCTAATCCGAAATTTATTACCGGTTGCATATTTATGTGTACAAGAAAAAGAGTATATTACTTTCATTTCAAATGCAACATCAAATACTGCTACTAATTTATACGTTTTTAATCTCTCTCTCTCCTCTCTCTCTCTTCTCTCTATCTTCTCTCTCTATATCTATCTATCTATCTATCTATCTATCTATCTATCTATCTATCTATCTCTATCTGATCTCCCACACATGGACGCACACGCACATAAAGAGAAAGAGAGAGAGAGACAGACAGACAGACAGAACGACAGAGACAAACACATATAAGCTACTACTACTACCTTAACCACCACCACTGCCACACTACTACTACTACTACAACTAATATTACGACCTGCAAATAACAGTAATGATACCACTACCAACTACTACCACAACCATTACCACGACCACCACGACGACCACCACTAGAACTATGACGTCATTTTGTGTCCCTCGCCACTTTTTTTCATTAATCCTATTCATAAGCTCCAAAGCGACAATGGAAGAGGAATACACAGTGCATCCCACATAGATTCGCGGAAGAGATTAAACTCGACTACCCAGACTTAATCGAGTTTTAGCTTGGGATCAAATTCGACTTAATTAAGTTTCGATCCTTCTTGACACGTGAAGGAGGAGAGGAGTGGGTAGGGGCGGGGTTGTATTATAGAGACGCCCTTTGATGTGCCCGTTTAGGAAACCGTGGATGCTGTGGGCGTGTGTGTGTGTGGGTGTGTTTGTGGGTGGTTGAGAGAGAGAGGGGGGCGGAGGGAGGGAGAGAAAGAGAGAGAGAGAGAGTATGAGAGTGGGTGTGGGTGTGCATGTGAGTATATCATAACTATTAAATCGGACGTAAAACTACCAGGAAACCCTCTCTTTCAACTCTTCCTAGCCTTTAAATCCATTTTGGGGTTCGAAATATGAATATATAGCGGATTTACAATAATAATAAAATATCACAATTAATGATGGACTACTTGAATCCATGCCAAACTACAATACTGAGTATGTCATCAGTATATTGATTTAAAATTACACCTGGATTAGTCATATGAAACCTCTATATCATTTTCGGGAAAATTAAACATACGGCTAACTACGCATATTTTTCATTCTTCAAAAATATTAAAACAACGGTAAAATGGGTGCGTGCTAAACATAGGAAATGTGCGTGCATCTTTTCTTTGTTTATTTATTTATTGGAATTTCCTTTTCTACAAAAGGGAGGCGTATACAAGTAAAGAGAGAATACAACTGTTGAGATAGAGTGTGTTCTGCTTTTTTTCTTTTTTTTTTTAAGGGAAGTGTTCATTTGTTTATTTATGCGCTCTTTATTCAGATTCTGAACAACCAAACATCCGTCTTTTGCTATGATTAATACTGTTTTCTTTGTACTTGTGATAAGGTTGGGGTTGTGAGTAGGTGGAATGAAAGGGGTCTTTGCGGAAGGGTTTATTGGGGGGGGGTAGATGTGACCCCACGAGAGACCCATGCTCCGGGTGCCGAGGGCGGAGCGGTGACGAGCGGGACCGTCGTGTGTCTGCCATTCTACATCTCTCTTGTTTTGCTCCTGCTGTCTGATGAGACGTCCTTTTGTGCAGCTATTACGTGCTTAAGAGGATTGTCTATTTTTTTTTTTTTTTTTTTTAATTTTTCGATTTGTCTTGCCGATTCTACAGTCATTCTGATTGTTTTATTGTACAGAATCATCCTTTATCTAGGGAATGCTGGGAGCGCCTTTTTCGAATTTGACTTTGTTTTTTGTTTTTTTTTTTTTAGAAATATTTTACCGAGTCGACTGGCAGGTGTCTGAAAAGACGGTTTTTTCATTTATATATATCACTTTTACAAGAAACAGGAATAAATCGAAAATTCCGCTCCCAGACGATCCTATTAAGCACAGAAGTGTCAGATGTGAAGCAGAGTGAATCCCTGCATCCGCTGAAGGAAGGCTGCTGGCGTGTGCTGAGCGGGAAGCATCCGGCCTTCGAGCATATTGTTGACAGTACTTGTATAATTGCTGCATGGCTCTGTATGTAAACATTACCACGTCCCGTTAATAAGTGTTTGCTGAGTACACGCACAGGGGTTGCTCAGGAAAATTGGAACTACAAATGAATTTACAGAGGCTTGCTCGTGAATTAGGGTCGTGGTTGGGAATTTTACGTTGAGTCAACTCATTATATTTCCAAACGGATAATTAGATATAATCATATACAAGCTAAGAATCTGCATTGGCTCTAGTAGGGGTGTCATTTGGGGAGGTCTTAGAGACCCCGAGACTCTGTCTGCCCCCCTCAAGGTCTGGCTTCCCTTCCCCCCCCCCTCCCAAGCCCACATTTATCATTTTTTATTATTGTTAAAATACACATATAGAGTCCACTTCTAGTTCTAAAATACCCTTAGAATAGCTAATTGTTCTAAATTTTTGTTCGCTTCGGTCATTTACCCGCCTTTACCCCCCCCCCCATCCCTCCCCAGCCAGAGAAAAAGCTGAAAATGACGTCCTTAGGGTCTACCACTGGTTGCCTCGTTTGCTAGTTCTAATAGTTTTCCTAGCTGTAAGTATTGCATCTCTCCCCTACCCCCCCCCCCCCATACTAATACCTCTCCTCCCTCCTCAGTCGAAGTAAACAAAGGTCGAGATTAACCTCACCGTTATGTGCTGAGCAAAGATATACTGCATATAACTCCGTACTGTCTATTGGTAAAGTAATTATTTGCTCGTTAGATGTCTTTTTATCACGTGAGTCTTATACACTACTTATTGGATATTGCAACGCAAAATTAGACAAATGGATATCATTAAAAGAGGTTTTGACGTTTTATGTCTTTTTGGTATTTAAACCGATTCCTCATACCTTTTTTGTTGTCATCTCTCTCGTGGAATTGAGAGAATGAATTAATACTTTTCTCTGCATTTCTTTGTGCCAGTTAAGCGAATCAAAAGCATCCGAGGTATGACATGATTTCTGTTTCAAAGGGAGTAGCAATTTGAGAAGAGAAAAGGAGGAGGAAAAATTGCGTAAAACCTTTTTTCTTAATTATTCATTTTGCGCAAGTTGATTAATCCCGGACCATGAATATTACTTCGGCCGCTGGTGCATCCATAACATACATTTGCAATGGTCCTTCCGCAGAGATTATATCAAAGCTGGAGCTCTACCTTGTTTTGGAAGCTCATAGTGAATTATCAAGAATTATTTCGGCTCGCTGCGTCAGTGTAATGTACTGTAAGTGAACCTGGATGTACATTGCGTACTGTACCATTATCTCCCATTAAATTATAGAAACACAGGCTCATATTGTCTGTGTATATACCGATGTTCATTAACCCATTAACGTGCACATAAAAGTACACACACGCACGCGCACAACACACACACACACACACACACACACACACACACACACACACACACACACACACACACACACACACACACACACACACACACACACACACACACACACACACACACACACACCACACGCACACGCACACACATCAAAACACACGCACACACACACATACACATACATACATGTGTGTATGTGTTGTGTGTAGAAAAGATATGAATGGGAATCAATATCTTTAAAGATACAAGAGAAGTATTTAACCGGTTTCGAATATATTTTTATTTCTGACGATGTAATCGAAACCGGTTAAATACATATGTATTGTGGAGATATTCATTTTCATTCATACCTTTTCTACATTTGGCCACAATGAATACGGTTCATATATTATAAATATGTATGTATGTATGCATGAATGTGTGTGTGTATGTATGCATGCATATATACATATGTGTGTGTGTGTACTATATGTATGTGTGTATATATTTATACATATAGAAATATGTATATAATGTATGTGTGTGTGTGTATATGTGTGTGGTGTATATATAATATATATATTATTATATATATATATATATATATATATATATATATATATATATATATATATATACAAATATATACGCCTATAAAATCATTTCATGGTCAGCACTCCATTCATACTTTGCGCTTCCGTTTCAGCTGAAAACCCAATTTGAAAGCTAGATTAAAACGGGATCCCCAGCCTAAGCCGAAACGCTACGGTGCTAATCTACGCTTAGCTCGGAATACCGGGAAGCCTGGCCAGCAAACGTAATCCTCAGGGCTGAAGCGTACATTCTGGGATACTAAATATAACTGGGAATTAGCTCACGACACGCGGGAAAGTCGTAGATGAAACGGGAGTCATTTTGCCTCTCTCGTTTTCGCCGCTCTCCGCTCCTCTCCCGCGCCCAGACGCCCTTCCGGGAACCCCTGAGCGAGAGGCGGAGAACACGAGCGAGTCAAAGGGCTATTAGATGAAAGATTAACGAATGGAAAGTTTTCCATTATTTTCCAATTAATCCCATCTATTTTCCAATTAAAGTCTGCGGGAAAAATTGCAGCGAAACTCGGAGATCAAAGGCGACCACGCCGTGCTCAACGCGGCGGATTCGCGATACATAGAACATGTTGACATAGACATGGCTGGCAGAGGTTTTCGTTTTGTTTTGTCGGTCGCTGCCTGTTCTTTTGAATCATTGCTGAAGCGGCAGGCACGTGGATTCGTGTGCATGTGTATCTGTGTTTGCACTGCACATATATACAAGTAAATAGATACACACATACACACACACCCACATATACACACACACACACACACACACACACACACACACACACCACACACACACACACACACACACACATATATATATATATATATATATATATATATATATATATATATATATATATATTATGTAGGCACATATATGTATGTATACACACACATACACGCACACCACACATATATACATATATGTGTATATATGTTTATATATACTCGTTCATATATGTGTCCAAGCCTCGTGCTTAAGTTTGTTTGTCTTTTTAACTGGGCCAACGGGCTAGTAAATTTTATTTGACAAGCCCGCAGCAAACTTCAACAGCCCGGTATTGAATTTAACACAGGATTAATTAGTCACTTCCTCGCTGATTCATTTAAGAGTCTGTGAATGTTTGTGTTATGTCTTTAGTATCTGTGTGTCTTGGTTACTTATATCTGTGACCTGTACTTACATTACTAATATATAGCATATTATAATAGATATATAGTATACTATATATACAAATATATGTATATATATATATATATAAATATTTATATAATATATATAATATATATAGATATAATATATATATAGTATTATATTATACACATATATATTTTAGATAATCCTTGACAATCCAGATATGCCTTACACACATAAACTTACAAAACAGCCCAGGATATTGACCTAACACAGGATTTATCATACTTATTTCACTCTCCTTGTGTATGGAGTTCATTTAGAGAGATATATAATCGCCTTTTATATTCTAAGCAAATGCTAGATTTTCTATCCAATCTAAGTGCTATGTGTTCTACTCTACTGTTTTTAAGTCTAGGTCTCCTCGACCATTGAACTATGGGGCGAACCTGTTAAGTCATCTGTGTGTTCTACCTTTCCCACTAGCCACCAGGCTAGCCTAAGATAGCGCAGTAAACTAGCCTGCAGCTAGTTTTACTTTAACCAATGACCTCGACTAATACTTAAAGTCGAGCCCTGGATATGTCAATTACATTCATCTCTTCCTACCTAGTTTAATTTCCAAAATAATTCAGTTTAAAGTTTAGCCATCCCGTTATACGTTAATGCATTATAACTATATACATAATCTAACTATGAGCGGTATAAATACATGATACATAACAATTCCGTATTAGGCTGCACTGAAGCGCTTGCGCTATTTATATATATATGTATGATTATGTATGTATGTATACACACACACACACACACACACATCTAGCGAACGACACACACACACACACAACTTACAAACCTACCTATAGTATATATATATTAGAATATGGCCGCGCCACATTACTACTCCACGGAAACTTACATGGGATACTTAATACTTGCTGGCTGCGGTTTCTGTGCGCTCGCAGTTGTGTCATCCAATAATAAGTTAATGAACATCTGACTATGATATATTTATTATAGGGTCATAGAAATTAGTGCTATATATACATACACGTGTTTTGTGCATGTAATGTTATGTATTGCATCTGTAGTTTGTAATAACGTTATAACGATGGAAAGGAAATATTAAAAATGTAGATAATTAGTCTTTGACTAGAATCGACTGTCTTGAATTGTTAAATGACATTATAGCCAGCAATGTAAACAAATATATGTTGTTTTCCCTTCCATATCCTAAAACAACCACCACCCGTTTATTATTATTATATTACTTTCGTTCATTTATTTTATATTAACTTGTTAACTAATATTCACATATTTTTCAGCGAATATAGTTATTAAAATTATATCACTAATCTAACCTATAATTCTAAAACCATTTGAAAGCACTATGTGATAGCTACTAAAGGTGAGAGGTATACTAGAGCTACTATCTATCGTCAAGAGAATATTATTCACGTCGGTAAAGATTAAGTGAGTGAGAAATGGAGACATTATTAACTCAAAGCTGAAATCAGTAGGAAGGCACATATCATGACACGATGATCTCAATATTGAGTGCTCCTTTTTATCTATGAATGGATGCCGTGTCTCATAACATATCTATATACTAGTTAATATTAGCGTCCCCTTTATCCTATAGCGGTGTTTGATTAATTTCTTGATATTTCTTTCGTTTGGATAATTCTGTTCAGGATGAGATGACTAATAATAGGTATATATTATATATCTACAATTTTAAAAAAATTTGTAGTTGTCTGGAGAAGTTATAACTGTAAGGAGTGCTCGCTTAAGTACATAATCACACTTATGACTTGAATATACTTAATCTTTTTATTGATTATATCATCTATTATCTTATACGATGATCATCATCTTTCTTCTTCACCTTTCTAATCCCCTTCATTCCCAAGATCCTTATCATTATCATACATTCATACAAAATTATTATATTCATATCAACACTTACTTGCATAATTTCATGCGTTATGCTTAAATTGACACAGTTATTTGTCGCTCGTGGAAAATAAATTAATTAAATACAAATATACAAATTAAAAAGAGACTGGAACTCAGGCAGTACCTTATAGTGGTCACGAAAAGATAATTAGTAATATGACCTGGTAAATTGAGACTAATTAATTTGTAACCCAATCAATATTTTCATCAGCGATTATAAACTTGTTACATTATCATACCTTTACTAATTCTCTATTGTTATATATAATATAGATCGCTATGTTATGTGTTATGAGAGTGTTATAATTAATGAAATATGTGATCATTATAGATTATCGTTTTCGAATTGTATAGATGGCATATATACTTGTCATAATCAGCGAGAAAACTGCAATACTGAATTAATGAGAATCACTAATCGAGTTTAATTATAACTTTGATATAAATGGTATTCGCGTCTTTTCATCGATTTTTTTTATATATGTAGAATATGAGTTCATCTTTACATTTTTTGTATAATTTAATTTTTTACGTTTTGATTATCTGTTTTTACGTCTACATTTATTGATTCTTTTATATTTCCTGTATTTATATGCGTTCTATAATTTTAATCATTCTACATTTCATAGATAATTAATTTTTTGCTATATATAATATCTATTTTCTTAGATTTTCCTCGATGTTCGGTTATCTAATACCATCGATATTAATTTATCAGATATTATACTCATTAATCAGATATAATAAGGTACCATAATCTAGTATGTACTGCCAATTTAATGAAAATATTTAGACTATCTATATTCACCCTCATTCTACTCTTGACGACTTAAAAATTACATAAAATAAACAAATAAAACTAAAATACATTACACAACCACAACTAATGAATTCACTAATAACAACTAGCATAACCATATCACCAACCATCACATCATAAATAATCAACAAACATAACAATATCTAGATCAATATAATACAACTAATACAATAAGACATAACAACATAATCACCATAATATAAATCTAATACAAACTTACAACTAAATAACTAACAATCATACAAACAACAATCAACAATACAATACTAATCAACAATAACTAATAACAATAACATATAATACAAATATACACAATTAAACTAATAATCAATAACATATAATAAACTATATAATAATAACAAATTAAATATATAATCTTAAATAAGCTTAACCATCTTTGTCGGGTACTTTTGTTCTTTAGAGTGAATAATGCCATGATTTAAAAAACACAAGAGTCATATATATACAGCATTTCATACGTGAGGGAAATTACCTAGTAACATTATAGTGAGTTACAAATACCTTTGGTAATACAGCCCCTCGAAGCCACAAAAGAACTGCATTGATTCCCTGAGAACAACGATAAACGCTGCTCCCCGAGATTAATATCTCGGCTATACTGCCCAATTGTAAGAGTGTATGACATTACTGAGTTTTTGTGGAATCCTGAAATGTTTCTCACATTATCGCATTGACCGCTTGAAATTAACACTGGTTCCCGTCCTCTAGAATTATTACATTGTCACAAGTTGAATTATTCTCACAACACACAAGATTACAAATCTTATTCATGCATTCGATTCATCCATGGAACTCTTGCCAACACTTATAAACGAGTCATTATTCGATAGTTTATCTATTCTGCTCCACCCTTATCATACTCTATTATCAAAACTTATTATCATTTGTATCTTTTCTCAATTCTCTTAATTCTTGCATATCATGCTCATTGTGATCACAGAGACTTATCATCAATTGTGTCGAATTTATAATTCGATTGTTTCACTTTATCTCTCAAATCTCTCCTCACTCATATATTCTTCTCTCACCCGTCGCTAATTATGCCAATCCTCAACACATCATTATCATTATTTCTATGTGTGATCCCCGAACCATTAAACAACAACTCATGTATCTAGTGTACTCATTGTATCTCCAACCTTATCATCGATTATCAATTGAATATACTATGTAGAATACCAACCTATATACAATATACAAAAATATCAATTTCAGAGGTATTCTATCCAACTGCTATCCCGATATCATGGTAATCATTGTATCTCCAACCTTTCATCTTATCATTTCATTGTATTCCCAACCTATTCATCATTAATCATTATCATGTATCTCCAAACCTTATCAATCAGGATTATCATTATCATTGTATCTCCAACCTTATCATCGATTAGAGTCGATATATTATCATATATACATCCCACCTTGATCAATCATTAGTCATAGATATTATCTATAACTGGTATCCCCAAGCGGATAACTGTAATTCAGTGACATAATATGCATTAGTGCATTGTATCTCCAAAACCTATATACAATCCAATATAGCATTACATGAATCTCCAACCTTAAACACAATCATACATACAGATCCAAAGGAAATACTACACAACAAGCAACAAAATCATACATCATTATACAAATAGGGCTATAGAGCGATCCAACCTTTATATTATCTAAAATAGATTCATTAACCATTGACCGAATCTCCAATACATCTAAATATCATCCAAATTATCTTATCCTTTAAGAACTAGTGAATCAGTACACACAACTCATCATTCAAATCATCATAAATATGTGCATATCTATCTCCAAACCCAATAATACCAAAACCAATATCATTGAATCTCCACCACTAAAATCAATCATATACAATCATTGGAATCGACAACAACCCTCGATACTAGGATCGATATTAGATCAAATATATAGGTAAGTATTTATCAGATATTTATTACATCCTTTGATCATTCTAAATATCCGATCATACTAGTTACTAGAACATTACAATTTGTTATCACTTACCTACAATATTATTTGCGAGATTCGCATACTTATCCATATCATATTAGTCATTATCAGATTAGATCATCATGCTACTTTATGACATCGAATGTATCAATGCATATTAGCAAATGACATCATATATCCGCATTATCATGTTAATTAACGACATCAATTATGCGCCATATCATTCATAATCATAATCATCACCATCATTCTCGTTATCAAATTTTTATCCTAGTATTATTAACATTCAATTATCATTATCATCATTATTATCATAATTATCATCATCATCACCATCACCATCATCGTTATCATTATCCAGTCATCAATACCACTATCATCTATCATCATCATTATCACCATTCCCATCATCATCTTCTCACCATCATCATCCCCATCACCCACAACCACCATCCAGTCCATCACCATCAATCCTAATCACCATCAGTCACATCACATCTCCCGCAGCAATTCCCAGGCAAGCATGCATTAGCCTTGACACCATCTGACACGTCAGGCAGTACCCCGACCTCTGTGCTTTCAGATATTGACATTTTCTCTTCCTCTTTCAAATGCAAATTCCTATTAATTGATATCAAGCGCCCCCCCCCTCATTTAAACTCCAATAACATTAAAATATTATTGTTGATCATATACCTTCGACAGATTGCATAAAAAGATATGCTGACATCATCTGCAACATCATTATTGACATCAAGCGCCTCCCTCAACACATTTAAACCCTAATACCATTAAAGTATTATTGTCTATAAATACACATTCATGAGACCGTTGAATCTTACGCTGACATCACCTTCGACATCATTAATCGACATCATCAATCGCCATTTAAACTCCATTAACATTCGAGTATTGTCCTTTATCACGCCCATTCGGGAGAGGGTTATAGCCTCACATTTAAACACTAATGAAAGGGTTAGGTGAGTGTGTATGTAAAAGGTGGAGTGAATGTCTGTGGAAGTGAAGGTCGTATGAGGTCAAGTATGGGAATTCAACCCTTATGTCGTTTATTTGTTGGTTAGATTATTTATTGGCGTTTTTGTTTGTCATTATTTTTACATTTACTTGTGTGTCTGTTTTTTTTCTGTTCATTTGTTTGTTTTTGTATTGGTTTTGTCACCAGACTTGCTGTCGAAAGTTGCTTTTTTTGTCATGACCGATATTGTTGTTGTTTTACATCTTCATTATCATCACCACCATCATCATCATCATTATCATTATCATTATCATTATCATTATCATTATCGTTATCGTCGTCATCGTCATCGTCATCGTCATCGTCATCATCATCATCATCATCATCATCATCATCATCATCATTATCCCTATCACTATCATGATCATTATCATTATCATCATCATCATCGCCATCGTCATCGGCATCATCACCATCATTATCACTATCACTATCACTATCACTATCACTATCATTATCATTATCATCATCATCATCATCATCATCATCATCATCATCGTCATCATCATCATCATCATCATCATCATCATCATCATCACGTCGTCATCATCATCATCATCATCATCATCATCATCATCATTATCATATCATTATCACTATCATTATCATTATCATATCATTATTAATTCTATTATAATGTCATTATCATTATCTTACTTATTATGATAAAAACAAATACCATCATCATCACCGTTACTATTCTCGGATTAATTATAATAATATTGACAAAACTCAACAAAGCATAGATCTGAACCACTGAACCGAAACTGCTCCTTTTGTATCACAACTTCCGGCTTCCATTATAATTAAATGCTAATGAGAACTTTGCAATATTTTTTTTTTTTTGTCTTCTTTTTCTTTTTCATTTTCATTGATAATTACACTTTACCTGTCTTGATTCTTTGTTTAGGAGCATATTTCCCCGGTTATATATATACGTTTCGAATACCTTCTTGCTTCGAGTAAGATTTCGAAGAAGCTTTAATAGGCATTGGTGTCATTCTTGCCATTGCGCTGCACTTGGGGGAGACGGTCAGCCATTCTTAAAGTCATTGTGTTTCAGGTCTTCCTTTTTTCGGTTTTTGATAAAGGTGACTTCCACGGCCTTTGTTCTCTCCTCTACCTTGTTCTTGTGCATACCAGCTTTCTCTCTTTCTCTTTGTCTCTTTCTCTCTTCCTCTATCTGTCTTTCTGTATGTTTGCCAGTCTGTTTGTCCTTCCTTCTCTCTATGGATGTATGTGTGTATCCATCCGTCTCTCTCGTCCTCTCTCTCTCTCTCTCTCTCTCTCTCTCTCTCTCTCTCTCTCTCTCTCTCTCTCTCTCTCTCTCTCTCTCTCTCTCTCTTTTCTCTTTCTCTTTATCTTTCACTCTCTCTCTCTCTCTCTCTCTCTCTCTCTCTCTCTCTCTCTCTCTCTCTCTCTCTCTCTCTCTCTCTCTCTCTCTCTCTCTCTCTCTCTCTCTCTCTCTCTTCTCTTTCTCTCGCTCTCTTCTCTCTCTCACTGTCTCTCTCTCTCTCTCTCTCTCTCTCTCTCTCTCTCTCTCTCTCTCTCTTCTCTCTCTCTCTCTCTCTCTCTCTCTCTCTCTCTCTCTCTCTCTCTCTCTCTCTCTTCTCTTCTCTTCTCTTCTCTTCTCTTCTCTTCTCTTCTCTTCTCTCTCTCTCTTCTCTCTCTCTCTCTCCTCTCTCTTCTCTCTCCCCCCCCCTCTCTCTCTCTCTCTCCTCTCTCTCTCTCTCTCTCTCTCTCTCTCTCTCCTCTCTCTCGTCTCTCTCTCTCTCTCTCTCTATATGCGTGTGCATGTACGTGTATGTGTGAGAGAAGAGAGAGAGAGAGAGAGAGAGAGAGAGAGAAAGAGAAGAGAGAGAGAGAGCGAAAGGGGGAGAGGAGGGAGCAACAATATCTATCAATTACATTACCACGATTTTTAGTTTCTATCTGAAGGCTGAAAGCACCATAAGCAGCGCTAATCGTCTCATCCATCACACATTGTTGAATCTATATGTAATCTTTTTAGTATTGCTTTCCAATGATTGGCTGCGAATAAACTATGTCAAGTGGCCTCATTTATGTAAGATTTGAGAGACATCATCAGCCTCATTCTTTTGCATCGGTAGTATCATTAAGTCATACATCCTATCGATTTTATTGACTAAATTACCCGAATGCGCAGATTTATTTATTATTTCATTCATGATTAGATTTCCAAAAAAAGTGTTTTTTTTTTTTTTGATTTGACTGGGTACATGTAGTTCGCTGTGTGTTTTTTGTGTCACTTTGTCCGTCCGTGAGAGTCATGTGGTGGTGGGGGAGGGGAGGGTTATTTGGGGTTGTGCTGTGTGGTTTATGGGGGGGGGGCGGGGGTGACTGTCTTAGTGTGGAGATGATAGTGTGTGTGTTGGGGGGTACGGGTGACTTTGTTTATGTGCATGTGGATGCTTATGTTTGTATGGGAGATAACGGGGTAAGTATGTTTGTGAGGGGGTGAGTGTGTTTGAGAGGGGAGGGGGGGGTGTAGGAATGTGTAGGAGAGCGAATGGGTGAGTGTGGGAGGGGGAGTATGTGTATGGGTGGGTTTTCACTGTAAATTCAGTCTAAATTGATGTTCAGAGTCAGCACTTACTGCGCTTCAGCCGCTAAAGACAAGCACAAAAATGATTTCGAAATATGAAAAAACTATTACCTCTTTATTTTTTTACTGGTCTAATGACTTCTAAAAATGAATAATATTGATATCACCTCTCGGGGTATTTTAATAACTAAATCCAAGTCAAATGACATTTCATTTAATAAATACACAATACAATTATAACTGTAAGAGCTGTCAATAACACAAATTGAAATAACAATGCAATCAAATATGAAATTATAGTAGAGGAGTTTTGGTAATAGGAAATTACATTAAATGTTCAGATATTAAATAGTAAATAACGCTTTTCGCAGAAGGATGTCGTGGCAGTGGCAGTACATTTTTTTTCTTTCTTTCTTCTTTTGTAACAGTTGAAAATTCTTTATTTACTTTTCTTCTTCTTTCTTCTTCTCTTTTCTTCTTTTCTTCTTTTCTTCTTCTTCTTCTTCTTCTTCTTCTTCTTCTCTTCTTCTTCTTCTTTCTTCTCTTTTCTTCTTTCTTCTTCTTTTCTTCTCTTCTTCTTCTGCTTCTTCTTTCTTCTTCTTCTTCTCTTCTTTCTTCTTTCTTCT
>NW_020869217.1:302732-305232 GCF_003789085.1 Penaeus vannamei
AGGCGAGAGAAAGGAGGTGGGGGGGGGGAGGGAGGAAGAACATGAGGTGGAGGAGGGAGAAAAATTATGTGGAGGAGAGTGAGGAGGGAAAGCAAAGAGAGACACAGAGAGAGAGAGAGAGAGAAAGAGAAACGGAGAGAAACAACACTGATAGATGCGTAAATAGATATGTGGTCATATCATGTTTAGTCCTTGAATACAACAAACACACATATGTGTAATGTATGAATAGAATTAATCTTTTTGACAATAGGATATGATATGCATTCCAAGAAATGAAAATGATCCCAAAGCATGATCCCAAATATTAAATCATAATATGTTTCATCACATTTCCCCGCTAACTTATTATTCTATAAATATAGTTCAGCAGGTTTCCTCTCGCACTCCAGATCTCGCCATGATATGTTGCAAGTTAAATCACTGCATTACTGTTTATCATCGAGAGGACTTAGAACATGTATATTGATGTTTGGGAAATGTGTAATAATTATTTGAATAGGATAGTAGGATGCGCGTTGTTTATTTAATCTCCATTTATTTGATAAAGAATGGCAGTGATGACTGTAGAACAGGTATGCATGAGAATGAATATCTTCACAATAGAAATGTATTTGACCGGTTTCGAATTCATCTTTGTCAGAAATGAATGATATATTCGAGACCAGTCAGATACATATCTTATATTGTGAAGATATTTATTCTCATTCATACATGAATATAACAGTGATAATATTGCTCTTATTTCTGCTACCGAAATTATGATAATATTAATGATAGTGAAAATAATGATGATGATAATGATAATGACAGTCATCATCATCGTCATAGTGATGATAGTAATAGTAATAATGCTGATAATAATGATGATGATAATGATATTGGTGAGGACATTAATCATGGTGATGATGAGGATAAATTATAAAGAAGATTAATGTATTCATAAAGATGATGATTCTCCTAATAAAAAGAACAATAATTCCAAAATCGAAGTGTGTTTTTAAAAGTTGATGGAGAACTAACATACAACTTTTTTTGTTGCTGCGCCCGTATGTGTGCTTATATGAGTCTCTGCCTTGTACTCGCATGTCTATATGTGTGCCCTTGCGTTGTCCGAATGCATACGCGCATACACGTCATGGCACCCGAAGTCATGGTCGGTCTCATTTCTGGGTTATTCTGGGCCGAATGGATGCTAAGCCAACATATCCTCAAAATGACTTAGCATGACCTAAAAGGGATATAAAGGAAAGCGCCGCAGTAGGTAAAGATCCCCCTGTGTACAAAGGCAGCGACGTCACGCCCGCCTCGCGCCCTTGACTCGCAGCCAATCCCCGAGGCTTATCCTGAAGAAGGAAAAGGACGCGGAAGATGACTGAGGGAGTCGGTGCGGATCCTTCGCTCGCGGTCGGGCGGCGGAACGCGAGTAGGAAAGGGGGGTAGGGGGGGGAGATGGAAGGAGGGAGAAGGGGGGGAGGAGACACAGTGAGAGAAAGAGAGAAGGGGGGGGCAGCATGACAAACGAGACATGTAGACAGATAAGAGGAAGAGTGATAGAAAGAGAGAGGAGGCAATAAGATGAGGAGACAGACAGGAGAGAGAAAAGAGAGAAGGGGGGGGGGGGGCAGCATGACAAACGAGACATGTAGACAAAAGAGGAAGAAAGAGTGAGAGAAAAGAGAGGTAGTAAGATGAAGAGACAGAGAGAGAGAGAGAGAAAGAAAGAAAGGGGGGAGGGCAGCATGGCAAACGAGACATGCAGACAGATAAGACTAAGAGTGTGAGAGAGAGAGAGGAGGCAGTAAGATGAAGAGACAGACAAGGCAGATAAGAGAAAGAGAGAAAGGGAAATGAAGAGAAAGAGGAAGAGAGAGAGAGTTAGGGACCAAGACAGGGATGGGATTTGTGAGGACAAGGCTGGAGGAGGAGCGTCCGTCGGAGGCCAAATGGGATTGTTGTCGATGCGCTCCTGTGATTTCGCTCTTCCTCTCTTCCTCTCTCTCTGTTTCTTTTCTCCCTTTTATTCGCCCTCTTTCTTCTCTTTCGCTTTCTCTTTGTCTTTATCTTTCTCTCTTTCTCTCTCTTTATCTCTTATATCTCTTTTCCTCTCTCTCTATCTATCTATCTTCTCTATCTATCTATCTATTTATCTATCTCTCTATCTATTTATCTCTCTTCTCTCTCAATCTATCTATCTAGCTATCTATCTCTCTCTCCTCTCGCTCTCTCTCTTCTCTCTCTCTCTCTCTCTCTCTCTCTCTCTCTCTCTCTCTCTCTCTCTCTCTCTCTCTCTCTCTCTCTCTCTCTCTCTCTCTCTCTCTCTCTCTCTCTCTTTCTCTCTCTCTCTCTCTCTCTCTCTCTCTCTCTCTCTCTCTCTCTCGTCTCTCTTCTCTCTCTTCTCTCTTCTCTCTCTCTTCTCTCTCTCTCTCTCTCTCTCTCTCTTCTCTCTCTTCTCTCTCTCTCTCTCTCTCTCTCTCTCTCTCTCTCTCTCTCTCTCTCT
>NW_020869217.1:310232-312732 GCF_003789085.1 Penaeus vannamei
GTGAGTGCCATTTGCTCGCGACGCCCTGATGGGAGCAACTTTTTGTTCACTCCGCCTCTGTTACGGCTCTGCGGCCCGGCGTCAGGAGTGCATTATGCTGAGTGGGGAGCGGCGGAGAGGAGAGGGAGAAAGGGAGGGAGACAAAGGGTAGAGAGAGGGGGGGAGCGGAGGAGAGGAGAGGAGAAAGGGAGGGACAAAGGTAAGAGAGAAGGAGAAAGAGAGGGTGGGGGGGGGAGTGGGCGGAGAGGAGAGAGAGAAAGGGAGGGAGACAAAGGGAGAGAAAAGGGAGAAAGAGAGAGGGAGGAGCGACGGATAGAGAGAGAGCGGGGGAGAGCGGCGGAGAGAGAGAAAGAGAAAGGGAGGGAGACAAAAAGTAAGAGAGAAAGAGAGAGGGGGAGCAGCGGAGAGGAGAGAGAGAAAGGGAGAAAGAGAGGGGGGGAGCAACGGAGAGAGAGAGGGGGGAGAGAGAGAGAGGGGGAGCGGCGGAGAGAGAGAGAGAGAAACGGAGGGAGACTAAAAGTAAAAGAGAGGTAGAGCGCAGAGAGAGAGATATATAAAAAGGGAAAAAACGACAGAGAGGGGGAGCGACGGAGAGAGAGAGAGAGAGGAAGAGGCAGAGACAGAGACAGAGAGGGGGAGTGAGGGAAAGAGGGAGGGGATAAAAGAAGAGAAGAATTAATTAAGAAAGCGAGATAGGAGGCTATAAACATCGAGGGAGGGAGAGAGAGAGAGAAAGGGATAAAAATAAGAGAACAGAAATAAAGAGAAAAATGAGAAGGAAAGGAATTATGTAAAAGACTAAAAGAGAAACTGGTGGAGAACGAATGACAAGATGAAAAGAGGTGGGAGTAATGATAAGAAAATCCTATTTAAAGAAATTATTGAAGTGTGAACAGTAAAAAAAGGTGGGAGGGGGGGGCGAGAGAGAGAGAGATAGGGAGGAGAGAGAGAATGATGGAGAGGAGAGAGAGAGAAACGTGTCTAGAAAGAAAGACGAGGCGAGACAAAAGAGAGAAAAAGAGAGCAAGAAACAAAATCTCGAGATAACGAAACCGAGCCACCACCTCCTTTGACGAAAATTCTGCAAGTTCGTCAAAAAAAGGAACTAATAAATGTACTCGAAGCACTCAGAGAGCGCATACCTCCGCCAAGGCAATGGGGTCACTGATGTAATAACAATATTCATACTTGAAGAATTACATTAAAATCACCTCTTTATCAAGTTCACTGGTGACGTCCGTGTTTCTCTAATGAATCGTTAAAAAAAAATCATATATCCAGATTATGATCCGGATCACCACCAAACTTCATTATCATCTCATTTAGACTAAAGCACACCTCTGGTAAATAAAAATAAATAAATAAATAAGATAAAATAAAAATTAAAATTAAAAAGATAAAAAGTAAAATAAAATCTGTTGATAACTTCTTGAGTTATCCTGCTAACCAACAAACTAACCAAAACAATAACTTTGGCGAAGGTCATTGCGGAATCAAATGTAAATAAACCTATGATCGCTGAATTAAATACAACCACGAACGAAATAATAATAACGTGTCTCCTCGACCCATCATTTATGTATCGGCTTCCAGAACCAGAAAGTTTCGATTGAACTTTCCTAAATCAATTGCCAACGGGAAGCGGAAGGTTTTCTGAAGTTTAGAATTCGTTCGTGCCTTTTGTCGGTCTTCCTTCTCACTCTCACACTCTCTATATATCTTTCTCTATCTATCTATCTGTGTGTGTGTGTGTGCGTGTGTGTGTGTGTTGTGTGTATGTGTGTGTGTATGTGTGTGTGTGTGTGTGTGTGTGTGTGTGTGTGTGTGTGTGTGTGTGTGTTGTGTGTGTGTGTGTTGTGTGTGTGTGTGTGTGTGTGTGTGTGTGTGTGTGTGTGTGTGTGTGAGTGAGTGAAAGAGTGCACGTATGTGCATACACAAACACACACACACATACACACACACAAATATATATATATATATATTATATTATATATATATATTATATATATATATATGTGTGTGTGTGTGTGTGTGTGTGTGTGTGTGTGTGTGTGTGTGTGTGTGTGTGTGTGTGTGTAAATATGTGTGTGTGTGTATATATATATATATATATATATATAATATATATATATATATATACATACATATATGAAATACTTCCTAGGTAGAAGACGCGACGCGAGAAATGGGTCGAGTCGAAGCGGAAAGGTAAGGCCCTTTCGGCGCCCTCTGAAGGCGCGCTGAACGAACGGCGCGGATCCGCATCCATCACAAATAGTCGGGCTTTGCCGCCACTTCCACCTCCAGCTGACTCGCCCCGGCTTTACTCAGTCGCCAAGCGCTCCTGCAAAAGTTCGAAGTAAGCTGCATTTGCGATGCGTTTTGTCGGGTGAAAATACTGTTGATTCGGAGCGTGTTTCACTCGAGTTCAAACGAAGCTTCGGGAAAAAAGTGTTACTCTTGCGTTTACTTGATGTCAACACCGCATCGTTAGAAAAAT
>NW_020869217.1:322732-325232 GCF_003789085.1 Penaeus vannamei
CTCTACTTCTTCCGCACTCTCGTTCACTTCTAACCCCTTTCATTTGCCGTCCTTTCGCTAATCCACTTGCGCCCTATCTTAATTCCTCTCACTTTGACCTATATACCTCTACCTCTGGCTAGCCTCCCTTCTGTCGCCTCCTGGTGTGTGTGTTTGTGTGGTGTGGTGTTAGTGCTGCCATATGTAAAATATACATTAATCTGTCTTTTTTTTCGTTTCACTTCTGCCTCTTTCCCAGTATAACAATTTCCAATACAATATACACCAAACCGCACATTCAATAGAAATCCCTTTTGTGTTAACTAGTGAAACCGATGTACAGCGGCGGGTAAACTGCATATGAACGATTGTTGAATTATGTACTCGTTGTCAAATGAAATCATCAACTTTTCCCCTATTTCCATAAGAGCTGGGGCACAATAACTGCAAGGTAGAATTGTTCAGCGGGAGTTTTTTCATTATGTGAAATAACATCACAGAACATGAAAATCACATTTGTTATTTTTAGACACTGTTTGTTTTGTTTGTTTGTTTGATTGAGTTCATTTTTTATTCCGATTTCTTCATCTTCTGCTGTCTCTCTTTTTGCAGGTTTGTGCATGCTTGTTTATCTGTCTATTATCTGTTTAACTCTCTATTATCTGTTTACTACACAGATGCATGATTAATTAATATGCATAAATAATTATATTATTCATGATTGTTTGAAATCATTTGCATAGCATTTTTTTGTTCTTTTGTTATAGCCTCCGGGGAATAGACTGTTATATAGAAAATGAATCGATAGATAGATGTTCTCTGCTGGTAGTATCGTATGGCTACACCTCCCTGGCGAGTTGTTCTGCCCATGATATGAGTCTCTCCGTAGTTTCATGTATTGTCTCGTAGCCTCCATCCAACCTTGTAGCTGGACAGTGTATCACCAGATGGTCGGTGTCTTGGGGCATTTCATGGTAAGCTGGACATATGGTAGACTCTCTAAGTCCCCAACGGTGCATATTTGCTCCCGTTCTTCCATGGCCGGATCTTAGCCTGTTTGCTAGGGCCCATTGACGTCTATTAAGCGGATAAAAGCCAGGTAGTGGTTTTGTAGGGTCGTGTATCAGGTGTCCTCCCCTGGGGGTGTTATTTTCCCATTCTTCACGCCATGCGGATTTGATGTTGAAAGTTTCTCTTTCAGCCTTGTAGAAAGGTTTCCTAGATTTTAATCGAGAGGGGAGGAGCTTGCTTGCATCAAGGCGCAAGTTGGCCTGTTATTGGTTATCCTGGTGTTGCTTCCTCTCTTCTAAGAGAAGGGGGGGCAATTGCACTCATCACAGGAAGCCACACAGTGGGTGTTGGTTTGATAGCTCCAGTTATGAGTCGCATGGTCTCATTCAGTTGGACATCGATTTTTGATGTATGAGGACTTGGGTTCCACACAGGGGCACAGTACTCGGCAACGCTATAGCAAAGAGCTAGAGCTGAGGTTCTAAGTACTGTTTTGGAAGCTCCCCATGTCGTTCCTACCAATTTACGGATGAGGTTGTTTCGGCTCTTGAGTTTTTGGGCTACATTTTCAATGTGCTTCTTATAGGTGATGTGTCCAATGTGGGGAAGGGTTCTGGTAGCATTTATCCGCAGATTAAGGTTTGATCCTATTGTTAAGATGGAATAGAGTTGACACTGTTTTAGATGTGTTCATCTTCAGGTACCATGTTTTGAAAAATTGATGGATGGTTTCAATGTCTTCTTGAAGTGTGAGCTCTACATCGTGTATATTTTGGGATTGGTGAGCTATGGCAAGGTCATCTGCATAAGCAAATTTAAGAGCGTTTGTTTCAGGGATGTCTCTGATATATATGTTGAACAAGGTTGGTGCTAAGACCGAGCCCTGGGGGACTCCGTTTTTTTATTTTCCTGATTTTGCTGACGTTACCGCCTAAGCATACATGAAAGTAGCGTGTCCCAGTCATGGTACTAATTAGTTTGAGCATCTTCTTGCATCTTATGCTTTTTGCAATCTTAAGCATAAGGCCGTCTCTCCAAACGGTGCATAGGCTGCAGAAAGATCTATAAAGATTGCTCCAGTCTTTAGTTTCCTCTCAAAACCAGCCTCTATGAGAGATGTGAGAAGCTGCTCTGCTCTGAGGTGTCTCTTGTGGGCCTGAAGCCAGTTGTTCAAGGGGAATAGTTGGGTCTATTATTGGAGAGATTTTTGAGAGTATTAGTCTTTCAAGAACTTTGGAGAGGCAGCAGAGGAGGGAGATGGGTCTGTAATTTGCTGGGTCATTTGCTGGTTTCCCAGGCTTGAGGACGGCTATGACTTTTGCATGTCTCCATGTTTGAGGGTAATTGGTTGTGTTTATTACATCTGACATGGCATTTGCAAGCCACGTTATGCTTTTAGTCCCAAGGTGTTTTATCATGTCAGGATAAATACCGTCTATGCCTGCAGCTTCCCCTGTCTTTAAGGTTTGGATGGCTTTCATCATCTCTTCTTGGGTTATAGGCGAACTTA
>NW_020869217.1:337732-347987 GCF_003789085.1 Penaeus vannamei
TCGATTTGTTACGGGGATATAAAACCGGACGCTGTAATTGACGATGAGGTCCTTCTATTTCCACATTGTGCTGAAACCTGATATTGTGGAATGGTTGTCGGTCAAGATTAAATATCAACAAAAAAGTTATAACCAGCATCGAATGTCAAAGATTATGAATGACAGATTTATGATGGTTGAAACTTTTTTTTTCTCCCGCTATAAAATTACCCGGATCTAGTTCGTTCGGTTGCCATTAACCATTTTACTGTCTCTTTTACCAGTTTCATTAATTATTGCTTCCCATATAATGTTTTAGATCGATGATTGCTCAAACATTTTCACTATCGTTTTATCCAAAGCTAATTTTGGGCTTTCCTCATTATTCCTAATTTTATCAGATTTTCTTTCAAATAATCTCTTTCGCGCCGCCACCTCATCAGCGCAAGATTGAGATCAAATTACTAATTTGGTGTGTCACTGTTTCCAAATTGCACTTGCAAGTCAGCGGAACCAAACCCAAAGCTCAAGGCACGATGTGAATCGATAATGGGGGGGGGGGGAGGAAACCGGAGGTGTGACAGAGGGAAGAAGGAAGCTGGAGGTTGATGGAGGAAGGAGGAAGCTGATGTGACGAGGGAAGGAGGGAAGGTGAAGCAGGGAAGCCGGAGGTGTGACGGAGGGAAGGAAGGAAGCTGATGTGACGAAGGGAAGGAGGGAAGCTGGATGTTGACGGAGGGAAGGAAGGAAGCTGATGTGACGAAGGGAAGGAGGGAAGCTGGAGGTTGACGGAGGGCGCTCCTAGTTCCCCAAAGCAGTTAGCCCTTCCTATTACACTCACACAATTCTCACAGGGCGAGAGGGCGCGGCGTACCACACAGGATGGCGTCCATGCACTTTCGAGCGTGGTTCTCTATAATGCATGTGATGTTATACCTAATGGTCACTGCAGGAGAGTTACGGTTCTAGGTCACAGATAATCACCCTATTTATCAGGTTAAAGTGGCACGAACTAACACACCGGAGGACACCTATGAAATGAAAACAACAGCTGATTGTACCATAGTGCATTTTTGGTGTTATGATGGTGTCAGTAGCATAATGCAACTGTACAAATACCTTTTAAGTATCTTGTATAACGCTATAACTATTTTTCTTTATCCCAGACTTGAAAACAGAGAGTAAAATAAAACCCTGACACAAACAAACAAAAAAACGGAATAAAAATGTGCTGTCTCCGATTCGACAAGAGTTCCTCATCAAGCTTAGGAAAAACCGGAGCCATTTTGTCTTTGTGTCCATGTTCATGATTTTTGTTCGTGTTCGGCAGAGTGTGGTATCACTGAGTGTAGCGAGATCTGACCAGTGCCAATGATTAAGCGTCTAAATTGTTTTGCAAGTGATCCTATTATGATTTATATTTGTAATAACGGTGCGGTGCAGCTTATGTTCGTATAACAACTGACTTTGAGCGAAGGGAAACTTTTTCGATCTTTGATTTAATGAAGGGAACCACGAAACAGATAGTGATTGTGTGCGCGCGTGTGTGTGTTTGTGAGTGTATGGGTGTGATGTATATGTGTGTGTGCGTGCTTGTGATAGTGTGTCTGTGTGTGTCTGTGTGTTTGTGTGTGTGTGTGTGTGTGTGTGTGCGTGTGTCTGCTTGTGATAGTATGTGTGTGTGTGTGCGTGGATAGCATGTTGTGTGCTTGTGATAGTATGTGTGTGTGTGTTTGTGAGTGTATGGCTGCAATATTTATATACTAGTGTGTGTTTGATTGTGATATTATGTATGTCCGTGTGTGTCTGTGAGTATACGAGTGCGATGTATATATGTATGCGTGTGTGCGTGCTTGCGAGTGTATTCACACGAATGATATCAAAGGGTCTGCTTCGCTTTGCATTCCGCCGCGTCACTCACCCACGTCATCCAAGAGTCATCCGAGTGAAATGGCTCTAAGGAACATAAAAACGATGGCCTTACCTGCATTCCCCAGATGCTTCCCCACGCTCGCCGCTGTTCCTTTGTTTTGTATTTTTGTATTTCCTTGTTTTCTGTCTTTCTTGTTCTGTTCTGCATCTTCTTCGCAATTTTGTTGTTTTTTTCGCTTTTGTTTCTGTATTCTTTTTCTCTTTTTTCTTTATTTTTTTTTTTTTTTTTTTTGTCTCTCTCTTTCTGATATTCTTTCTTCATTTTCCATTTTTTTCTCCATCTTTTCCTTTATTTCTTTCTTTCTTTGTTAGTTTTCCCCATCTGCTGCATTTGTTTTCATTTAAGCATCTCTTGTCCTTCATTTCTCTTTTGCTTATTCTTCTCCATCTTCCTTATTTTATATATATATATATATATATATATATATATATATATATATATATATATATATATATATATATATATATATATATATATATTATATATATATATATATATATATATATATATATTGTGTGTGTGTGTGTGTGTGTGTGTGTGTGTGTGTGTGTTGTGTGTGTGTGTGTGTGTGTGAATATAATATATATAATGTATATATATAAATATATATACATATATATATATATATATATATATATATATGAATAATTATATATATGTATATATATAAATATATATAAAATATATATATATATAAATATATATATATGTGTGTGTGTGTGTGTGTGTGTGTGTGTGTGTGTGTGTGTGTGTGTGTGTGTGTGTGTGTATTCAAAGACACAGAGAACAAATCATAATTTCTTGTGAATATCGAATCTTTCTGGTCATGAAAAACACACTTTTACGAACTCTTTATACGTCCAGCCCGTGACAGTGAGGTCCCCTTAGTTAAAAGGAATGGATGTTGTTTGACATTTACTATTTCATCCATCTTTCATCTATCCTTTAATCTATATATTCATTCAAACATTTATCCATTAGTTTGTTCAATCACTCATCTACCTATTTACTTATTTAAGTATGTTTTTTTGTTTTTTTCAGGCGAACTTTTGCCACCAGCTCTCAAAGGCGGGAGCTTCAAAGGCCGCCATGAACTATGAACGATGATCACTGATTTAGTGTGTTGTTTTATAGCGACTTGACGATGAATTCTTATTAAAAAACTATACAATCTGAAGCGAAGAGTGTTCACTGCAACAAGTTCAAAAAAAGGTATGAAAGATAATGAATATCTTCACAGCGCAAGAGATATATTTGGTCGAAGTCGGGCATATGTCTCTCGTGCCGTTAAGATATTCATTTACAATCATACATTTTTTATAGTTCGTGCCAGCGTCTAAAATTGGTGATTGGTTTCAGGGACTGCATACAAAAGATTGTATTATACAGTCTTACGCTGGCTGTCTAAGTCAAATGATTTAGTATCATAGTGTTGCTGCTTATATTGTCGATTTTTTATATACTGACTAAGAATCTGATGTTATAAGTATCACGGAGAGACAGAAGTATCACGGAAAGTAAACAATTAAAAAAAATAGTGGTAAAGTTTAGTCAGTCTGTTCCCGGAGGTTAAATGGAGTCATGTGACGGACAAACTAAAGTTACATGTTGCAATGTTTTAAATATTATTGAGCTAAATTAAATATATACATATATATCACCATCATCATTAGGAGCTAACGCCGACGGGGGCGCATAGCCGCGTCCACCTTTTGTTTTCACCATTTGGGATCCCCCACGGCAAGCTGCCAGGCACAGAGACTCGGCCCATCTCGAGCCCCTCGCGACAGGTTTGATCGATCTGCCTAAGCCACGACCTCCTAGGTCGTCCCACAGGCCTCCTCCACCCAGGGGTGTCTCTTACAGACAACCTGATGAGCAGGATCAGTCCGTAGGAAGCGAGCAAGGTGGCTATATATCCTGAGTTGACGATCCCGGATTGTGCAGGAAACAGGTCCTGTGCCAGTCTCACGGTGCAACATGGTCCTGCCAACAGTACCTCATGATCCGCCGCAAGGACCTATTACAAAAGGCATCAAGACGAAACTCCAGGGCCTTGAAAACCCGTAGCTTGGTCCTTCTGCACAGGTACTGGCATCTCCAAATACTCTTGTCGAGAGAGTTCATGACCCCTGCTGCCAGACCAATTCGTCTGCTGACTTCCTGGTCTGACAGCCCAGAGTTATGAACTGCATTACCAAGGTATGTGAAACTATCTGTGACTTCAATGTCCTCGCCGCAAGCACGTAATGACCGAGCAGGTTCTCCTAGCAAGTCCCCAAAGTCCTGAATCTTGGTCTTGGTCCAGGAGACCTCTAGACCCAAGGGCTTCGCTTCATTACTAAATGCATCGAGAGCCACCACTATGGTTTCCAAAGACCCAGATAGAATAGCAACATCCACGGCAAAGTCAAAGTCTGTAAGCTTAATATTACCCACTGTTGCTCCACAATGACTTAAAACAGTAGCTCTGTCCAGTACCCAGTCCATACAAGTATTGAAAAGTGTTGGTGCATGTGTAGCCGACCCCCACAACCTGCAGTGCGGCATACTTCCCCAGGTTGGGTCCAGGTCCACAGCCTGTTCTCTCGCCCTCACCATCAGCAGGCCGATTGTGTCCGGCCTGCAGAATTGAGCAAGGACAAGACAGAAATCAACTACAAAGTTTGTCCACACACACCAGACTGAGAGAGATCTGAACTCCCCTCGGAGGGTCTCACTTAGAGGAAGTTGTACAATCCTCAATCAACGAGGATCTATATTTATCAGATGCCACCAACACTGTGGCATCTGAAGCTGAAGCAAGTGACTCTGAGTCATCATCATGGCACACAATCTAAGCATTCTGCAGTGGAATATCTGCAGCTATAAAAGCAAGAACTCCTTTCTTCAGTCAATAGTGCGAGCAAGGAGCATTGATGTCGTCATGCTCCAGGAGACACTAACTATGGGATCTGTGTGCTTCTCAGGATATCATGCCTTCACCACTCCAAACCTGGATGGTGCTAGAGGCCTGATGACCCTGGTAAAAGAAGCAATCCCGTGCTCCTTAATAGCCAACCCGCCGCACTGTGGAGATGGTGTTGAATCTCTTGCTGTTGAGATTCAACTACCTGGGGGCCCTATAAAAATAAATAATATTTGTAGCAAACCATTGTGTGAGAGCTTAGATTTAAACCAGGGCTGTGCTACCGCAGCACAAGACCGAGTGATCATAGGGGGAGACCTCAATGCACACATAGCCATGCTGAATCCCCGCAAAAGGCCAAACGCGGCAGGCATTCACATAGCAGAAGTGCTTGACACGTTCCCTGAGATCGCTCTTCTCAACACCAAAGAACCAATGCACGTGAGGGGAGGGGTCCTAGACTTCACCTGTGCCACTGCAACAATGGTGGAGAGAATTCGGTGGTGTGTCGATGATACGGTTACCAGTGATCACTACGGCATAGTCACCACCCTAATGGATGCAGGTCCAGCCCAAAGACCACATCACATTCCCAAATGGAAAACAGACAAGGCCAACTGGTTTGCCTTCCAGGAAGGCTTGGCTCGATGTCTGAAAGACAATGGACCCAACAATAATGAAAATGTGGATGTGCTAGAGGCAAGGCTAATCCAGGCCATAAACCAGGCAGCCTCACAAACCATCCCCAAAACTCGCCCATGGTCCAGAACTCACAAAGACACCTGGTACTATAATGACAAGATCAAAGAGGTCAACCACAGGGTTAATATGTGCAGAAAAAACATTTCGACGGCAAAGAAAAATGCAGGAAAGGCAGGAAAAATGGCTGGAATGGTGACAGACTTTTGGACACCAGACCAGCCTTACAGAGTTGTGGAAACGGGTCAGGCAAGTGACAAGCCGTCAAGCCCCGAAATGCACTCATCATGATACACAGTCAGAGGCTAACAGATTGGTGCTTGAGTTCTTAGCTAGAACCAGCATCAACAATCTGCCTCCAATGATGAGAGAAAAACAAAGCTTAAATCCAGGAAGACTTGCTCTCATAAGAGACAAAGCACTCGAAGCTGATGACACGGATGCCTTGTTCTCTCTTAGGGAACTAAATAAATTACACAAAACCAGTTCTGGATCAGCACTGGGATCTGATGGGATCTCCCACCCCATCATTTCGCATTTATGTCTTGCAGGAGAACTTGCATTCTTGCAGGTTATCAACAAATCCTGGCAAACCGCCACGGTGCCCCAGAGCTGAAAACAAGACACAATAGTTCCCATCCCAAAACCAAAGGAGCCTGGCAAGTACCGTCCCATTTCTCTTCTCAGCTGCCTGGGTAAAACAGCTGAGATGGTACTCAACAGGCTCCGATGGAAGACGGGTCCCCCTCATGAATACCTGCACGGGTTCACAAGGGGTAAGAGCACTTCTCACAACATTTCCACACTCTTAAGCACAATCTGTACCTCGCCCCCCGTGGTTGTCTTCCTAGATCTGGAGAAGGCTTTTGAATTGGCAAGCCCGCTTGCCATTCAATAGACCCTAATCCACAAAGGAGTCAAAGGCAGACTTGGCCTGGATAGCTCACTATTTTAAAAATAGGTCAGCAAATGTCAGATTTCAAGGCCACCTCTCACAGCACATGCCACTTGAAAATGGTACTCCTCAAGGAGGGGTTCTTAGTCCAGCCCTGTTTAATACCCTCATGTCCAACATACTCGACATTCACCTGCCACAGGAATGCAAGATCATCTCTTATGCAGATGACTTGGCAATCATAGCCTCTGGCAATCACTGCCTAACTAGAGCTCAGCGTTGTCTGAACCTGGTGTCTGAAGAGTGTTGTAGTATGGGTCTAAAAATATTGGCAGCAAAATCCAAAGCAATGGCTCTGAGAACTAATGTCAGAAACAAAAAACTTACTGTACAGGGTATGGATCTGGAATGGGTGAAGGACTATCTATACCTTGGTGTATGGATAGGGCACACACTCACTTTCAAAAAGGAGATCCAATACCTGCTTGACAAAACCAAGGAAAGACTGTCAGTCATGAAAGTCATGACAGGGAGTCACATAGGAGTAGGACACAAAGTACTAAGATCATTCTATGTACATGCTGTCCGTCCTATTATTGACTATGCATCTGTCGCCCTCATTGCTTCCAGTACAACATTAAAAGAAAAACTGGAAACAATACAAAACGAAGCAGCGAGGATAATTCTAGGTGCAACTAAGTGGACAGAGGTCATCAACCTCCTCATGGAAGCTGATTTACCGTCCATGGACACCAGAATTGATCTAATGGCAGCACAGTTCCTTTCTAAGGTCCTGCAGGCACCCAGAAACTCCTATCTAAGACAAAGAGTTCTCAGACGCCTACAAGATTATCAGTTGTTTGCGGACAATTCCTGGCTCACACATACAGCCAGAGTTTTGATACGCTTTCAGCTAAAAGAATCATTGCTTGCCAAGGGCATGGACTCCCCTCACCTTGACTACAAAGAACCCCCGCCGTGGGCAAATGAAATGATCGAATTCTCAATTCTAAATCTCACAATGAGAAAAGATCAATATTCCATGCCTAGCCTAAAGGCACAAGCACAAAGGATCATTGTTCAAATAACTCCGGGTAGCATAACATACTACATGGACGGATCTGTGGATCAAATAAACCATACTGCAGGCGCCGGCTTTGCAACAAAGGATACCACAGCATCCATTAGGGTCACTGACAATGCCTCAATGCTTCAAGCTGAAACGGTTGCGATCATGGAAGCCCTGACACGCGTCCCTAAGGGCAGGACATATTGTCATTCACACAGATTCAAGAGCAACTATTGACAGCTTACAGCATAGCATGCCCCCTGATAACATCTACCTCTTGACAACAGTACTAACCATAGCCCAAAGAATCCTCAGTCAAGGTAGAAGAATTATCATTAACTGGGTCCCAAGCCACATAGGCATACACGGGAACCAGCTTGCTGATAAACTAGCTGAAAAGAGCAGGGGTATGCCCCCATCCTCCATGATCGTTAAACCCAACCGAAGGGGACTAAGCCAAAGTACCAAAGCTGCAGCGTGTGCAGTCCTCCGGGGAACACATAAAGAAAATATCACAAAATCGCTCGCTGGCAAGTGGGACTCAGATATTTTAGGCTATAAGCCACTGGCCCTTCCTCCAAACACAAAAAGAGGTACCAAATTCGTACTATTCAGACTAAGACTAGTTTACCAATGCACTTGGCAAATTATTGACAATGAGACTGCCAGGTTATGCCACCACTGCAGCGAGTCTAACGCCACCCTTTTACATTACTTGCAGAATTGTGTACACACATAATTTCAGAGGCAGGGACCACCCACCACAGCCGCCGGGTTGGTAAAAAGGGTCTGTAACATGCTTACCCCGTGGCAGCTTGATCGCTTGTTCGCAATTCAGCCACCGCGATAAGCATGCAGTTCAAAGAAAACATCCGAGTTAACTAGAAATAGTTAACACAGGCCGGCCCACACCAGAGAAAAGGCCCGGGCGAAGCATGACTTCGCAAATCTAACTGAACTGAACTGGCCGAGTTCAACACTCACAATCTTCCAGCCGAGCAAGACACAGCAAGCAGCAACTAGGCCTACTCAGGCCTTAGCCGTCGGGGGAGCCGTCCCGGCTCTAACCAGCGGTCTCCAGCACACCAGCTATACCTGTGGGCACTCACACCCACACCCTAAAACTCCTTAAAGAGATGATTGACACCAGTCTATGGAGGTTACCAATCCAATACCATACTGGTGACCCCGGAGTGACACAAATACCCAGCCTTCTGGAGTATCACGGTTATCACTTGCTCGCTTAGCTCCCTCACTGGAGGTGGAGTACCTGTAGCCGACCCCCGCAACCTGCAGCGTGGCATACTTCCCCCAAGTTGGGTCCAGGTCCACAGCCTGTCCTCTTGCCCTCACCATCAGCAGCTTCTCGATGACGCATACCGAGATAAAATAGCAACATCCACGGCTAAGTCAAGGTCTGTAAGCTTAATATTGCCCACTGTTGCTCCACAATAACTTAAAACAGTAGATCTGCCCAGTACCCAGTCCATACAAGTATTGAAAAGTGTTGGAGGGTGCATGTGTAGCCGACCCCCGCATCCTGCAGCACGGCATACTTCCCCCAGGTTGGGTCCAGGTCCACAGCCTGTCCTCTCACCCTCACCATCAGCAGCTTCTCGACGACGCATACCGAGACTTGATTAGTTGACCACGGACACCTCACGGCTCGCCTATTGGACCGCAGGCTCCCCTCGTTCCTGGGTGGCTGGCACAGCTCAGACCCACTTAAGCTCCGGCACCCAGGCCGAGTTCAGCACTCACGATCCTCCAGCCGAGCAAGACACAGCAAGCAGCAACTAGGCCTACTCAGGCCTTAGCCGTCGGGGGAGCCGTCCCGGCTCTAACCAGCGATCTCCAGCACACCAGCCATACCTGTGGGCACACACCCACACCCAAAAACTCCTTAAAGAGATGATTGACACCAGTCTATGGAGGTTACCAATCCAATACCATACTGGTGACCCCGGAGTGACACAAATACCCAGCCTTCTGGAGTATCACGGTTATCACTTGCTCGCTTAGCTCCCTCATAGGAGGTGGAGTACCTGTAGCTGACCCCCGCAACCTGCAGTGCGGCATACTTCCCCCAGGTTGGGTCCAGGTCCACAGCCTGTCCTCTCGCCCTCACCATCAGCAGCTTCTCAACGACGCATACCAAGATAGAATAGCAACATCCACGGCAAAGTCAAGGTCTGTAAGCTTAATATTGCCCACTGTTGCTCCACAATAACTTTAAACAGTAGATCTGCCCAGTATCCAGTCCATACAAGTATTGAAAAGTGTTGGTGGGTGCATGTGTAGCCGACCCCCGCATCCTGCAGCACAGCATACTTCCCCCAGGTTGGGTCCAGGTCCACAGCCTGTCCTCTCACCCTCACCATCAGCAGCTTCTCGACGACGCATACCGAGACCTGATTAGTTGACCATGGACACCTCACGGCTCGCCTATTGGACCACAGGCTCCCCTCGTTCCTGTGTGGCTGGCACAGCTCAGACCCACTTAAGCTCCGGCACCCAGGCCGAGTTCAGCACTCATGATCCTCCAGCGAGCAAGACACAGCAAGCAGCAACTAGGCCTACTCAGGCCTTAGCCGTCGGGGGAGCCGTTCCGGCTCTAACCAGCGATCTCCAGCACACCAGCCATACCTGTGGGCACTCATACCCACACCCAAAAACTCCTTAAAGAGATGATTGACACCAGTCTATAGAGGTTACCAATCCAATACCATACTGGTTACCCCGGAGTGACACAAATACCCAGCCTTCGGAGTA
>NW_020869218.1:20000-45000 GCF_003789085.1 Penaeus vannamei
TTCGTTGTAGGTTAGACGTTGTTATCTGTTCGTACTGCTCGGGAGTTATTTGTTCGAAAACGGAGTCGCAAGCGATCGCATCCGGACGCGTATTTTCAGTCTTTGGTTTCGTGTTTTTATCTTTTTTTCTTTCTTTCTTTCTTTCTTTCTTTTTGTCTCTCGCTTATTTTGGGGAAATTAGCCATCGGATCCTACGTGAAATTTTGGCTTGCTTGACCTCACAGTAAATGTACAAACGCAGCACGTCAGTGAGCTTTTTTTATACAACTTTTACATAAAATAGGTGTGTAAATGTGTTAATGTTGAGGAATGTGCCATTAAAGCTTTAAGACAGTGTGGAAGAAGTATCTCTGTCCTGCAACTATCGGGATAGTAAAAGATTCTGATTTATAAGCACTGTAATATATTCAGAAAGATACTAGAAAGAACGAGGCTCTCATAAACAGCTAGATTAAGATCTGTACCTTCCATATCTCATCTATTCTCTAAAATAATGTAAAGAACAAGCACCATTCAGTATCTGGTTTCACAGGCTTCCACTTACAGTACTACGAAACGGTTATTTGCATTCATTATATAAAGGCCCGAACTCAAACCACTTAGTGTCGAATAAATGCATGGCGCATTTTTCTTATAAACTGAATTCATTAGTCTTTCACGTATTACTGGCATCAGCAAACACACTTACATAAGCTTGTTTATGCAGTCACACGCATCGAAGAAATGGATTTTTAGAGAATATGGGAAATCGTGCTGCCAGCGCTCAGATTAGAAAGGAATATTATTCTCTTTACTTCCTTCAAAGTTCTTTTTACCAATATAAGCTGCTGTCATTTCAAGCACACGCTAATACTTCGTCTTAGGCAAAGTCAAAAAAACCTTTTTTTTACCACAGATCGCCATTACAGTCATATATGTTACGCAGTCATTCGTTATCTTAGCAAATATCCGAGAAAGTCATTAACCAATCTTGTTTACGCATTCGAAAGAAAGCGGAATTTTGGAGAAGATGGGGAACCGCGCCTCGACCCGCCCTCCCCCCCGGCCGCCCAATCTCAAAACATTTCCCACGGGCTTGGCGGAAGTCAGATCAGTCTTGACAGCGAGCGACGATGCAATTGCCGGCGGGAAGTAGGCCGAGAGGAATCCCGCGGGAGGAAGTGCCCGACAAAACACGAGAATCGGGAAAGGATGAGGTGGTTGCAGGGAAATGAGGCGACGTCGCAGGTGCAGGTTCTCCCCGAGGATATCGGTATGTTCATTATGCATGCGTATAGAGAGATGGCTAGATGCACGTGCACGCAGAAGCACTCACTAAAATAGGTAAGAACATATAAATGTGTTTAATATAAATGTGTATATGTATGTTTGTATGCACACATACACAGATATAATAAGAGATACATACACACGTAAGTATGTGTGTGTAGATAGATAGACACCACGAACACTTAAATAAAGAAAGACCAGAAATGGTTCTCTGTCGCAACATGTACTCGGCTTTGGAATCCAGCCTGGCTTTCTCGGGGCCAAACATGTCTCTTTGATGCTCTTTGATTCAATCAACTTTCCTCGTCCCCGCGGCTGGCTCGCTCTCCGACTTTATGCTCTTCCTTTACAAACGTTTAACCACTGGCGTTTGGATTCATGTTTTCCGGTACGTTAACCATACGCATGAACACTCAGACACGCAAATACATGCAATGTGCGCGCACCCACACACACACACACACCTACACGCACACGAGCCTACGCGCACACGCACCTACACGGACACGCACACGCACACACACACCACACACACACACACACACACACACACACACACACACCACACACACACACACACACACACACACACACACAACACACACACACATTCTTGTTTTTCCTTTCATCCATCGCATCTAAACCAAACGCCGATCGTAAACTCCAAACCCCTATTCCCCATCTCACTTTTCACCCTCAGCCAACTTCCTCACCATCACACCCGTCCCAAAGCCCATAAACAAGACTCTTTTTCACTCATACGAATTTCTAATAGAGCCTCATCTTTCGAAGCCCTCACTCTTGCCTCTTCATCAGCATTTCGTCCCCTCTCTTCCCCTCGCTGCCTGGCCGCCTGTCGAGCTCCTCCTAAACCGCAGGAAGATGTAGGAAGGAGGAAGCGCGGATTTTGGGTCGGGGTTTGGGGGAGGGACAGAGGCAGCCAAACGACATCGGTTTTGTTGGCGTCATACTGTTCGGTCTCTTTTCTTTTTCTTTCTTTCGTGCTCTTTCTCGCTCTCTCTGCTCTGTCTCTCTGTCTTGTCGCTCGCTCTCGCTCTCGCTCTCGCTCTCGCTCTCTCTCTCGCTCTCTCTCTCTCTCTCTTCTCTCTCTCTCTCCTCTCTCTCTCTCTCTCTCTCTCTCTCTCTTTCTCTCTCTCCTCTCTCTCTCTCTCTCTCTCTCTCTCTCTCTCTCTCTCTCTCTCTCTCTCTCTCTCTTCTCTTCCTTCTTCTTTTCTCTTTTTCTCTCTCTTTACTATTAATGTGTCCATGTCTAAATAACTAGCTTGCTTGCTAGTTATCGCTCTTTCTCTCTGTATATGCATGCAGCCTCTTTTATGACTTTATTTCTATGTATATAATGTATGTATTATCTATCTATCCCTCCCATTTGTTTATATGCGAGCATACACTAAAATAAAATACACATTCCTAGAAGCAAGAACATATAACGAAAAAAAAAGTTTCCCCATTTTGCAAGCACTTTCCCATGCAAAAAACATTTCCGTCGACACATGCAATAATTACCCTATTACGCATGGTGATTACCAATCAAATCGCTTTTCAAAAAATACGTCATTTTCCCTTCCAAATTCTCACACATTTGGCTCCATCATAACTTGGCACCGGGACCTGTACGCCTTAATGAAATTCCTGCGACGTGTGCGTGAACGAGGCATAAAAATAAGGCTAGTCGCATGCAGTATGGAAGGGTGTGACTGATACTGAAAAAAAAAGAAGTTATGAAGCTATTTGTGAAGTGCGTCATGGAAGGTCGGTGATAGAAGAAAGTAAAGAAAATAGTTTAAAAATACAAAGAAAACAGTTGATAGAAAAAGGAGAGAAAATTGTTGATAGAAAAAAGGAAGAAAGTAGCTGATAGGAAAAGGTGAAGCAAATGGTGAATAGAAAATATATGAAGATAGTTGATAGAAAAAAATAGAAAATAAACTTGATAGAAAATTAAAATATTTGATAGAAAAGCAGAATCAATATTCGGTAGAAAGGTAAAGAAAATAAGAAATAGCTGATAGAAAATAAGATGATAGGCCTACAAACGCTGAGAGTCTGGTGATGCTAATTACAGGTTAGGTTTAAGAGGGAGAATATATCACGACTCTTAATACTTCCGTTAATTACGTTTTTATATTTTTGTACTGAGCTAAGTTCCTCCTCAATTAATCAGTCACCGCTAGCATCAACATTTTAATCTCAAAACGAAAAGCTTAAAAAAAATAATTTTCATCTCTAGTCATGCCAACTAGACGTAACCTCATCATAATTACGCAGATCAGACTTGCCAGAAACGAAATGCATATAGATTAGAATGCGCATTAATCATAACCAACGTCATATGACATCAATCGCACTCTAAACGTCCGGATGTTGTGGGGTTGTGACGAGCAGACTGCATCACCTGTCGCCAGTCTGGAGTGCGTGTGGTTGGCGAGGGTTCCGGAACAGCGTGGGAGTGAGGGTGTTTTGCACAGAGTATTTTGTGTAGTGCACGTTGCGAGGATGGGACGGACAAAGGATATGAAAATGGTGATTGCAATAATGATTGTAATGATAAAAATGATGATAATAAGAACAATGATAGTTGTATCAGTAATAGCAATAACAGTAATGTTAATGATGACGAAGATGAACATCGGGCACCAGGTTTTCCTACTATCCAGCATTCGATCAAGTGAACGATTCGCCAGGCAGTTATCCAACTGCTACTGTGCAGCTGTCGTGCAACTGTTGTGCTGGCTAAAATTCGATTTTTTTGCCCCATTACAGCATGAACGCTGCCCGACCCTTATAAGATAGCGGCATAACTAACTAAACTGTCGCGTTATCGTCTGCGTGATAATCCCGCATAATTCAATTTTTTGTAGATTCACCTTAATGGGAAGGTCCAGTTGGTTTCAAACCAAGCATTCTTATTTTTATATGATGCCATGTAAAATAAATAAAAGACTCAAAACCTTAGTACGGTGTCAATCTTATCCGTTTACCCTCAATTTGGGCACTTGGCTCCCGTAAAACTAGCTGAAAACGTCGTTTGCTAAGAATGCGATTGCAGCGCCGCCACGTCTGTGACGTCACACCATGTACACATATACACACAGGTATATATCACGTATATATATGTATACGTGTGTGTGTGTGTGCATATATATATATATATATATATATATATATATATATATACGCACACACAACACGTATATGTGTATATATATATATAATATATTATATAATATATATATATATATATACATATATATATATATTATATATATGTATGTATACATACATATACATATATATCTATGTATATCCTATATATGTACTTATATACATACATATATAATGTATATGTATATATACATACTATACATACATATATATGTGTATATATACATAATATATGTACATATATATATATATATATATATATATATATATATATATATATGTGTGTGTGTGTGTGTGTGTGTGTGTGTGTGTGTGTGTGTGTGTGTGTGTGTGTGCATACATATATAACATACATTAATATGTATATACATATATATAATACACATATATGTTTATCTATCTATCTATCTATCTATCTATATATATGTATATGTATATATTATATATATATATATGTGAATAATATATATATATTTATGTATATATGTACATATATATATATATATATATATATATATATATATATATATATATATATATATATATAATTCGTGCGCGTGCGGTGTATTTATATATATATATATTATATATATATATACACATATATATAACGTATTATATATGTTCTGGATCGTTCACAGTCACATACATGGTGTGACGTCACACACGCTTGGTGGCACTAATGTCAATTATTTAGCAGACGACGGGCGCGGGGAATACAAAACGTCAAATTTTGGGTTGAATTACATAATATCAGATAATATCAGGTAAAAAATTTACCTGATATCATTTCATTATATTCTAATGTATAGTTATTCATGAACATGTGGGTACAGACTTGACCTTCCTTTAAACAAAACATTTATAAATAATTTACATGCCGGTAAGCATACCTTTCGTATTTCTTTTACAAGTGGAAAATGAAAACTTCTGCATGTTGAAATAAATAAGAGAAAATAATATATATGAAATGAGCCATTTTTGCTTTAAGACGATAAAGATCGTAAAAATATAACAGGGTGGGCCATTGTTGTGAGGGATTCGACAGACTATTCAGGTGTTAACAGAATTTCTTGCTATGCATGGTTTCTAGGTTAATTTGTGCTCGTAGACAATAGGACATGGAAAAGGAATCTCTTTACAATGTTTTCCCTCCTGATAGTGATCTTTCATTCTCCTAAGAGCATTTAAAAATAGCCTTTAAAAATTGCGGTTACGGATGGATACCGACTGTCACATTTTTTTCGGTTTTCCTTTATAGTGGACGATTTCGGTAATCTGGCAGCCTGGCATAAACTAGCAATTTCCAAAACATGCATTCATTAACTGTACATCTCTTATATTACTGTGACAATTTTCAGAAATACAGGTTACATTCATAAGTTGCGGTTGGCCATACAGAGCCATCTACCGGCATATTTTGACAGATCTGTTTGTCACATTGTCAGTAACGGTGCTCATTGCTAGTTTCGGAAGTGATATTGTTGACAGTGCTACCTACTTGCGTTTCCGATCCCCCCCCATAATCCGGTGAAAAAAAGTATAATTATCCTACCACCTCGGGAATAACACTAGATTCATCTAAGTACTGTATGATGACCAGCTGTAGAGATTCGTCAGAAGTTCGTCACCTTCCCATCACCCTTCCCTTCACTAATAAGGTAAACAATATCTCTTCAGATGTAATAATGATGAATAGTGTATATCGATGCGCATGCGAATGTGAGACAACATCCAATGTATTCACACAACATACGAATGTAAGCTTTGGATGAATTCCCACCTCCACGTCACAAAATATATACAATCAAAGTTTTCCGTGACTGGGCGACAGCACGGGGGGGAGAGTTGATGGCCAGTGGCCCCGATTTTGTCTTCTCCAAATTATGCAGAGCAAGACAGGTGAAGCTCTAGAGCGCAGAGTGGACTTTTGGATTTTTTGTAACGGTTTTTTAAGACACTTGCATGTCCAATAACTTCGTTATTATTGAGTTGCGGTTGAAGTTCATAGAAGATAAGTTTCTTAGAATCACTCGCTCTATCGTTTGCATACATTATTTTTCGTCTAAACGAAGGTTGCATGGAAGTGGACCTGTACCGAAAATCGTTATATGTATATCGTTGCAGGAACAAATTTTTAGTAACAACATGAAGGATAGATTATATAAATGTGAGTAAAACAGAGCGCTCCTTTCGTAACGGCTATATCGAAGCCAGAAAATGATTCTTATTTTTCTCACTCCATAAACATCATCAACAACAACAACAACAACAGCGTGTGCGTTCGCATGTGCGTGTGAATACATTGGTATGTTGTCTACACATATATGCGCATCGATGATACACTATTCATATTATGTACATCTGAAGAGATAAATTGGTTTTACCTTATAGTGAAGGGAAGGATGATTGGGAAGGTTCCGAACTTCTGACGAACCTCTACAGCTGGTCATCATACAGTACTTAAATGAATCTAGTGTTATTCCCGAGGTGGTAGGGATAATTTCACTTAATTTGTTTTCACCGGATTATGGGGGGGGGGTCGGAAACGTAAGTAGGTAACACTGTCAAGAATATTCACTTCCGAAACTAGCAATGAGCACCGTGACTGACAATGTGACAACAGATCTGTCAAATATGCCGGCAGATGGCTCTGTATGGCCAACCGCAACTTATGAATATAACCTGTATTTCTGAGAAAATGTCTACAGTAATATTTAAGAGATGTACAGTTAATGAGTGCATGTTTTGGTAATTGCTAGTTTATGCCAGGGCTGCCAGATTACCGAAATTCGTCCACTATAAAGGAAAACCGAAAAAGATTTGTGACAGGCGGTATCCATCCGTAACTCCGCAATTTTTTAAGGCTATTTTAAATTCTCTTGGGAGAATGAAAGATTAATATCAGGAGGGAAAACACTGTAAAGAGATTCCTTTTCCATGTCCTATTTGTCTACGTGCACAAATTAACCTAGAAACCATGCATAACCAAGAAATTTCCGTTAGACACCTGTGCGAATAGGTCATGTCGAATCCCTCACAACAATGGGCCCACCCTTGTTTATATTTTTACGATCTTTATTGTCTTAAAGCAAAAATGGCTCATTTCATATATATTATTGCTCTCTTATTCATTTCAACATGCATAAGTTTTCATTTTCCACTTGTAAAAGAAGATACGAAAGGGGTATGCTTACCGGCATGTTAATTATTTATAAATGTTTTTGTTTTAAAGGGAAGGTCCAGTCTGTACCCACATGTTCATGAATAACTATACATTAGAATATAATGAAATAATATCAGGTCAATTTTTTGACCTGATATTATCTGATATTATGTAATTCAACCCAAAATTTGACGTTTTGTATTCCCCGCGCCCGTCGTCTGCTAAATAATTGACATTAGTGCCACCAAGCGTGGTTGACGTCACACCATGTATGTGACTGTGAGCGATCCAGACATATATATATAATATATATATATATATATATATATATATAATGTATAATATATGTATATATATATAAATGCATATATATATATATATATATATATATATATATATATATATATATATATGTACATATATACATATATATATATATACTAACACCACACACACACACACACACACACACACAACACACATATTATATATATATATATATTATATATATATATATATATATATATATATAATATACATATATACATATATATATATATAGATAGATTAGATAGATAGATAGAATAACAATATATTGTAATATATATATATTATTATTACTATATATATATGTATGTATATATATTTGTATGTACAAATATAATATAATATAATATATAATATATATATATATATATATATATAATATATATTACATATACATGTATATATACACATATAATGTATGTATATATACATATACATATATATATATATATGTATGTATATAAGTACATATATATGGATATACAGAATAATATATGTATGTATGTATGTATGTGTATGTACATACATATACATATATATATATATATATATATATATATATATATGTATATATATATATATATATATGTATATATACATATGATATAATATATATTATATATATACATAACACACATATACGTGTTTGTGTGTGCGTATATATATATATATATATATATATATATATATATATATATATATATATATATATATGCACACACACACGTATACATATATATACGTGTATATATACCTGTGTGTATATGTGTACATGGTGTGACGTCACAGACGTGGCGGCGCTGCAATCGCATTCTTAGCAAACGACGTTTTCAGCTAGTTTTTACGGGAGCCAAGTGCCCAATTGAGGGTAAAACGGATAAGATTGACACCGTACTAAGGTTTTGAGTCTTTTATTTATTTTACATGGCATCAAATAAAAATAAGAATTGCTTGGTTTGAAACCCACTGGACCTTCCCATTAAGCTGAATCTACAGAAAAAATGAATTATGCGGGATTATCACGCAGACGATAACGCGACAGTTTTGTTAGTTATGCCGCTATCTTATAAGGGTCGGGCAGCGTTCATGCTGTAATGGGGCAAAAAAATCGAATTTTAGCCAGCACAACAGTTGCACGGCAGCTGCACAGTAGCAGTTGGATAACTGCCTGGCGAATCGTTCACTTGATCGAATGCTGGATAGTAGGAAAACCTGGTGCCCGATGTTCATCTTCGTCATCATTAACATTACTGTTATTGCTATTACTGATACAACTATCATTGTTCTTATTATCATCATTTTTATCATTACAATCATTATTGCAATCACCATTTTCATATCCTTTGTCCGTCCCATCCTCGCAACGTGCACTACACAAAATACTCTGTGCAAAACCCTCACTCCCTCGCTGTTCCGGAACCCTCGCCAACCACACGCACTCCAGACTGGCGACAGGTGATGCAGTCTGCTCGTCACAACCCCACAACATCCGGACGTTTAGAGTGCGATTGATGCCATATGACGTTGGTTATGATTAATGCCCATTCTAATCTATATGCATTTCGTTTCTGGCAAGTCTGATCTGCGTAATTATGATGAGGTTACGTCTAGTTGGCATGACTAGAGATGAAAATTATTTTTTTTAAGCTTTTCGTTTTGAGATTAAAATGTTGATGCTAGCGGTGGCTGATTAATTGAGGAGGAACTTAGCTCAGTACAAATAATATAAAAACGTAATTAACGGAAGTATTAAGAGTCGTGATATATTCTCCCTCTTAAACCTAACCTGTAATTAGCATCACCAGACTCTCAGCGTTTGTAGGCCTATCATCTTATTTTCTATCAGCTATTTCCTTTACTTTTTCTATAAAGCACTTTCTTTACTTTTTCTACCGAATATTGATTCTGCTTTTTCTATCAAATATTTTAATTTTCTATCAAGTTTATTTTCTATTTTTTTCTATCAACTATCTTCATATATTTTCTATTCACCATTTGCTTCACTTTTTCCTATCAACTACTTTCTTCATTTTTTTCTATCAACAATTTTCTCTCCTTTTTCTATCAACTGTCTTCTTTGTATTTTTAAACTATTTTCTTTACTTTCTTCTATCACCGACCTTCCATGACGCACTTCACAAATAGTTTCATAACTTCTTTTTCGTTTCAGTATCAGTCACACCCTTCCATACTGCATGCGACTAGCCTTTATTTTATGCCTCGTTCACGCACACGTCACAGGAATTTCATTAAGGCGTACAGGTCCCGGTGCCAAGTTATGATGGAGCCAAATGTGTGAGAATTTGGAAGGGAAAATGACGTATTTTTGAAAAGCGATTTGATTGGTAATCACCATGCGTAATAGGGGGGTAATTATTGCATATGTCGACGGAAATGTTTTTTGCATGGGAAAGTGCTTGCAAAATGGGGAAACTTTTTTTTTCATTATATGTTCTTGCTTCTAGGAATGTGTATTTTATTTTAGTATATGCTCGCATATAAACAAATCGGAGGGGATGGATAGATAGATACATACATTATATACATAGAAATAAAGTCATAAAAAGAGGCTGACATACATATACAGAGAGAAAGAGCGATAGCTAGCAAGCAAGCTAGTTATTTAGACATTGACACATTAATAGGTAAAGAGAGAGAAAAAGAGGAAAGAAGGAAGGGCGAGAGAGGAGAGAGAGAGAGAGAGAGAGAGAGAGAGAGAGAGAGAGAGAGAGAGAGAGAGAGAGAGAGAGAGGAGAGAGAGAGAAGAGAGAGAGAGAAAGAGAGAGAGAGAGAGAGAGAGAGAGAGAGAGAGAGAGAGGAGAGAGAGAGAGAGGAGAGAGAGAGAGAGAGAGAGAGAGAGCGAGAGAGAGCGAGAGAGCGAGAGCGAGAGCGAGAGCGAGAAGCGAGAGAAGAGCGAGAGCGAGAGCGAGAGAGAGAGCGACAGAGACAGAGAGACAGAGCGAGAGAGCGAGAAAGAGCACGAAAGAAAGAAAAAGAAAAGAGACCGAACAGTATGACGCCAACAAAACTGATGTCGTTTGGCTGCCTCTGTCCCTCCCCAAAACCCCGACCCAAAATCCACGCTTCCTCCTTCCTACATCTTCCTGCGGTTTAGGAGGAGCTCGACAGGCGGCCAGGCAGCGAGGGGAAGAGAGGGGACGAAATGCTGATGAAGGAGGCAAGAGTGAGGGCTACGAAAGATGAGGCTCTATTAGAAATTCGTATGAGTGAAAAGAGGTCTTGTTTATGGGCTTTGGGGACGGGTGTGATGGTGAGGAAGTTGGCTGAGGGTGAAAAGTGAGATGGGGAATAGGGGTTTGGAGTTTACGATCGGCGTTTGGTTTAGATGCGATGGATGAAAGGAAAAAACAAGAATGTGTGTGTGTGTGTGTGTGTGTGTGTGTGTGTGTGTGTGTGTGTGTGTGTGTGTGTGTGTGTGTGTGTGTGTGTGTGTGTGTGTGTGTGTGTGTGCGTGTGCGTGTCCGTGTAGGTGCGTGTGCGCGTAGGCTCGTGTGCGTGTAGGTGTGTGTGTGTGTGTGGGTGCGCGCACATTGCATGTATTTGCGTGTCTGAGTGTTCATGCGTATGGTTAACGTACCGGAAAACAGGAATCCAAACGCCAGTGGTTAAACGTTTGTAAAGGAAGAGCATAAAGTCGGAGAGCGAGCCAGCCGCGGGGACGAGGAAAGTTGATTGAATCAAAGAGCATCAAAGAGACATGTTTTGGCCCCGAGAAAGCCAGGCTGGATTCAAAGCCGAGGTACATGTTGCGACAGAGAACCATTTCTGGTCTTTCTTTATTTAAGTGTTCGTGGTGTCTATCTATCTACACACACATACTTACGTGTGTATGTATCTCTTATTATATCTGTGTATGTGTGCATACAAACATACATATACACATTTATATTAAACACATTTATATGTTCTTACCTATTTTAGTGAGTGCTTCTGCGTGCACGTGCATCTAGCCATCTCTATACACGCATGCATAATGAACATACCGATATCCTCGGGGAGAACCTGCACCTGCGACGTCGCCTCATTTCCCTGCAACCACCTCATCCTTTCCCGATTCTCGTGTTTTGTCGGGCACTTCCTCCCGCGGGATTCCTCTCGGCCTACTTTCCCGCCGGCAATTGCATCGTCGCTCGCTGTCAGGACTGATCTGACTTCCGCCAAGCCCGTGGGAAATGTTTTGAGATTGGGGCGGCCGGGGCGGAGGGGGCGGGTCGAGGCGCGGTTCCCCATCTTCTCTAAAATTCCGCTTTCTTTCGAACGCGTAAACAAGATTGGTTAATGACTTTCTCGGATATTTGCTAAGATAACGAATGACTGCGTAACATATATGACTTTGGTTTCTTGACTTTGCCTAAGACGATTATTGTGTGCTTGAAATAACAGCAGCTTATATTGATAAAAAGAACTTTGAAGGAAGTAAAGAGAATATATTCCTTTCTAATCTGAGCGCTGGCAGCACGATTTCCCATATTCTCTAAAAATCCATTTCTTCGATGCGTGTGACTGCATAAACAAGCTTATGTAAGTGTGTTTGCTGATGCCAGTAATACGTGAAAGACTAATGAATTCAGTTTATAAGAAAAATGTGCCATGCATTTATTCGACACTAAGTGGTTTGAGTTCGGGCCTTTATATAATGAATGCAAATAACCGTTTCGTAGTACTGTAAGTGGAAGCCTGTGAAACCAGATACTGAATGGTGCTTGTTCTTTACATTATTTTAGAGAATAGATGAGATATGGAAGGTACAGATCTTAATCTAGCTGTTTATGAGAGCCTCGTTCTTTCTAGTATCTTTCTGAATATATTACAGTGCTTATAAATCAGAATCTTTTACTATCCCGATAGTTGCAGGACAGAGATACTTCTTCCACACGGTCTTAAAGCTTTAATGGCGCATTCCTCAACATTAACACATTTACACACCTATTTTATCGTAGAAAGTTGTATAAAAAAAGCTCACTGACGTGCTGCGTTTGTACATTTACTGTGAGGTCAAGCAAACCAAAATTTCACGTAGGATCCGATGGCTAATTTCCCCAAAATAAGCGAGAGACAAAAAAGAAAGATAGAAAGAAAGAAAGAAAAAAGATAAAAACACATAACCAAAGACTGAAAATACGCGTCCGGATGCGATCGCTTGCGACTTCGTTTTCGAACAAATAACTCCCGAGCAGTACGAACAGATAACAACGTCTAACCTACAACGAAGAGAGAGGAGTACTGAAAGGAGCTTCAAGCCATTTGTCTGTGCTTAGCTGGCTAAGGACTGTGACGTTCTCAACGAGGATTGAGGCCGTAAACCGTCAATAATCGGACATGACATAACGCGTTTTCTTTTATTCATGTTGCCAAAGGGGGAAAGTGACTCGTTAGCGCTAATATCCTACAGGGTGGCTGGGGTGAGAGTGGCGGCGGTCAGCTTGTGAAGGAGGCAGGCGCTATTCGCATCATTTGTGCTGAAGGCGACGTTGAATTGAATGAAGCGACGAGAGGAGAATGGGTCAGTCTCATCCAGCAAAGGGGTTGCCAATCTGGGGTCCACGGGCCCCAGGGGTGGCCAGAAGGTATTTTCTGGGGGGCCATGGAGCAATATGACAATCATGACGTCGAATTAAAATTATTTTTATCTTACTGTACCTACTTACAATTATTTCTCACATATCAATGAACTGGAATGTCCTGTCCTTAAGCTACTGATATCATTACACTATTCATAGAGGATGACAATCACTGAAAGGGGCCAAGGTGATTTTCATATATTGGTTCGGGGCCACAGAATGCGGGAACCATTGATGCACATTTGCCACGGATCCCCCCACCCCCAATCTTAGCTCTGATAGCAGAGGATGGAAGGAGAGGTAGCAGGAAAAGTGCAGAGTAAGGTATGAATTATATAATTGGTCAGTATATAGTCATATGCAGGAGTTATGCCCCCTTGCAACACCACTATGGAGGACTACCATCCCCCAGCCCTATCCCGGACGCCAAAGAATAAACCACGCCAATAAAGCAGGATAGAGCGCTGGGCGGACTCGGCATCGACTGTAGCAGACCTCACACACCCATCTATCTATTGCGTGGGGCTGCCGACTCCCAGTGCTCGCCAGCGTCCATGAAATACCCACGTGTGTAGTGAAAGGCGGAGCGAGAATCACATGCATAGGCCTCCATTAAACACGTGACTGATTTTTTTGTGTATTAGATACTGGGTATTGGGGAGTTTCCACAATATATTTTGTGCGTGTCTGGGTCGTAGCGGGCAAGAGAAATCCATCAGACGCGCACATACTACTGTCGTGTTCGGTCGTGTGGTGTTTTAAGTATTATTGAATGATGGGTATAATATACCATACTCTTTTTCGCATATGAAATATTCATATTGTTTTTTATGTTTCTTTGTGTATTCGTGTGTGTGCATATATTAACCCTTTTACGTAAACAAACAAACACGCCCACACACAACGTACGCACGCACCACACTCACACACACACACACACACAAACACACACACACACACACAAACAAACACAAACACTCACACTCACACTCAACACACACACACACACACATACACAAACACGCACACAAATATACACGCGCGACACCACATGTCTATGAAATCAATACATCCATCCATACATACATATGTATGAGCTATTTATCTATATATCTATCGATCTATCAACCTATCTGTCTGACTATCTTTCTTTCCATAAATGTATTGTTTTATGATCAACATTGTAGGACTTGACTACAGTAAATATTGACGAAAAGATCTCGCACACTTTCTAGTTCAATTTGTACTGAATCTGTTATCAATGCTATTCAGATCATAATACATTTGTAGCGACTTTTCATTAAAAAAATGCCTTGGCTCTGGTTGCCGTTTGGGGTGGCACTGGACTTGAGTTCGGCCGGGCGCGTCGCTTGTCTGAGTCGTTGAGATGCCATCCCAGCTTGCTGCTCGGTTGTGAGACCCGCAGGAAAAGACTTCGAATAAGGTGCACACACATAAATTACGAGTATAACATACATACATACATACATACATATAATATATATATATATATTATATATATATACAACACACACACACACACACACACACACACACACACACACACACACACACACATATATATATATATATATATATTATTATATATATATTATATATATATACACACGTATATATATACAGACACACACGGACGCATGCATTTGTGTGTGTGTGTGTATGTATGTATATGTATATGTATATATTATATATATATATATATATATATATATATAATATATACGAACACGAACACACACACACACACACACACCACACACACACACACATATATATACATATATCCACATACCTGCATTTGTATATATATAAATATATATATATATATATATATATATATATATATATATATATATATATATATATATATATATATATATAATATATATATATATATATATATATATATATATATATATATATATATATATATATATATATATATATATATATATATAATATATATATATATATATATATATATATATATATATATATATATATACATATATATATATACATATATATATATATATATATATATATATATATATATAATATATATATGGCAGCATGCAGTAATATAATAATAATAATCGAAAAAAATACCACTACGTAAAACAGAAACGTCTTTTCCTCTTGCTGCCCAACAACCCTGGCGATGTCGCTGCCACGAACACACCTGTTATACTTTCTTCTCACAACACTCCCTGTCTTGGCAAGCTTCCTCTCTCCCTTCCAATACCACTCGAATGGTGTTGCCTTAGCGTGAACAGGTAGAAGAAGGAGATAATGCAGAAGGATAACACTGTGAACAGTTAGAGAAAAAAGAGATAAAACGAAAAGATAACACCCGTGCTAATGGCGTCCGCGAGGGAGAGGACGCCATGTAAAAAACATCGGTGTCCTTAATAACAGAAGATTAGAAAATGTGATTTATGTTTTACAGGGGGATTTATACCGCGGGGGAGAGAGGTTTCGTTGTTAAGACCAGTTTAATGAGGTGGATTCATGTGTGGGAAAATCCGTCTGTGATTTGTCTGTAAAGAAATGAGGGAAAGAAATCAACCTACTGCAAATGGAGTCGTCAATATCTCTTGTATCTTGACAAAACTGCCAGATGTATGTTCCACCGTCGTGCTGAATAAACAAAAAAAGAAAATCCACCTTTTTGACTGACATACGTGAACTTAGCTACGTGCATGCTGAAGGAAATATTTTCACCACTTCATGCTCAGCTAATAGTGTGAGGACACTATTCTATGCAAAAGAATATTGCCGCTGACGTCAAGTTCAATTATGAAGCCCAGACAAGCAGCGTAATAAATGATGCTACTGATAGTGACGTCACGGCTTGGGGTTTTGCCAAGGCATCATTATTGACGTCATCAATCATGTCTTTGCAGCTACTCATAAGTTTCCATGTCGACGAAAGAATACCCATGCCCGGGCCGGAGGACACAGATACCCGGGTAACTTGTGAATACCGACCGATTTCGTTTCGCTTTCTTCCAGCTCAGAAGGCGAAATTCGCTCTTCGACATACGGTCATTGGTCAATTCTATGTAAGGTAATTTTCTATGTTACCTTCGCCACACCGATATCGACGATTTTGGTATCGTTGGATTCCTCTCACTCTGCACAATCCAAATATGTAGGTTTTATTGCACGGAAACCCCCAGTTAGCGGCAAACTTGGGCACTATATCGGGGGCGACGATGTCGGAGCGGCGGTCGGAGCAGCGGACGTAATATAGTAATTTTGACGATTTTGGTATCGTTGGATTTCTCTCACTCTGTACAATCCAAATATGTAGGTTTTATTGCGCGAAAACCCCTTGTTAGCGGCAAACTTGGGCACTATATCGGGGGCGACGATGTCGGAGCGGCGGACGTAATATAGAAAGTTACCCTAATAATATAACCCACAGTGAAGATATCCATGGTTATTCACATGACTTTCCATTGCAGGGGGCTGTGCTCCCTGCGACCCCCCAGGGGGGCTGCCAGCCCCCTAACCCCCGCCGAGGAAACAAAACCTCCACCACGTATTCACGGCAGGATAGAGCGCACACGAACTAGACGCGGAGCCGATAACCTACAATAACCTAGGACTTTTAAGGTACTAACCTGATTGATAAATGCCGCCGATAGTAGAGAGGGTGCTCCCTTCACGCAGAAATTGAAGGAGGCGGGGTGCGTCCGGCAGGAAGTCCTAGGCCGGAAGATACAGCGACGCTGCCGCACACAGGAAGTAGTGGCGGAAGCACATTTCAAGCATCTCATCCTAGCTTGTTGCTACCTCGCGCAGAAAATCTATCTCGGAGTAGGAGCACCCTTCACACACTGTCATCGCGGCGGCCATGGCGTACTGAAAGTACTGGATGCGACGGTTATTTCGGTTAGGATTTCGAAAATCGTGGTTCCAGTGGACGGGAAACTCGACCTTGAGGCCATCGGCGTAACATCGAGAGAGGCGCGAAACCCGCCGAGGAGGGCGCTCTTCTGTTCATGGTATACTCTGTTCATCCTGATTATACTACAATCGTGTCTGTATACAATGCTGACTATGTCAAGGTTAGTATGCTGATTCAGTGGGAATGTTACGAGGTAAATGTAATACGTCCGCCACTCCGCGATCGACGAGAATTGTGTAACGCTCTAGCCTGCCGGGAATACGTGGTGGAGGTTTTGTTTCCTCGGCGGGGGTTAGGGGGCGGCAGCCCCCCCAGGAGGGGTCGCAGGGGGCGCAGCCTCCTGCAATGGAAAGTCATATGAATAACCATGGTTATTTTCAATGTGGGTTATATTATTAGTGTTATTTAACCTCGATTTTCTCTAGAACCTTCCATGCCCTCCCTTGCAATCGGGGCCAAGTTTCTCGCTAACGGGGGGTTTCCGCGCAACAAAACCTACATATTTGGAATGTGGACAGTGAGAGGAATCCAACGATACCAAAAGCGTCGATATCGGTGTGGCGAAGGTAATATAGAAAATTACCCTATGTAATTTGCATGGAGATCACCAATGGATGCATTTAAGCTTTAGGGGCAGGCAATTAATTTGTATGTTACGTAGGGTCGAAAATAAGTGATCAAGCTAAAATGAACCATAAAGCCTGGTGGATATGAAGTACTGATGAAATATTGAAGAATAATGGTATATACGCATATAATTGAATGAATTATAAGCATAATTACATCAGAACTTCATACACATTCACGTAAACCTTTTTCTCTCGTATGCCCCTAGCCTGACCCGGACTCCCCCGTTCCCCCATCTTTGGCCGCTCCCACAATACATATGGGACGTGGTGGTGGCCAAGTGGTACTCGGATCATATTAATAATTGAATATAAAGTAGATGCATATCAATACCAGCTCTCTGAGGGATATTGACTCTGGTTGTGTCCCTGGTATTAGCCGAATGGGGCAGGATTACCTTACTGTTATCTTAAACTGTATCTGTCTGCCTATACATGTACATATACACACATAAATGGCGTATAGTAAACTGAATATCATTGCCCGACCTGCAACTCGCGATCCAAAAAGTTAGTGGAAGTCGAGAAATCTTGGTTGAGACAATTAAAAAAACGTAAAACCAGGGAAGACGCAGAGCAACCCTTCACGCCCAAAAAAGAAGAATTCTCATCAACAAGCTCAGGAAATTTGAATCACTCTCGAAATTAGCATTCAAATTGGCAGTCAGCTGAGAGCAAAGGAGGCCGATTCCTACTCCGAGAAAGCGTGTGAGATGAAAGGCCTGAGAGTCTCGAGGTCTTCCAACTCTTCTTAATCATCTTCTGGTCGTGTTCATTGTATTTGGGGAGAAGAAAGTCAGTGTTATTTGGGGGGGGGGAGGATTCAAGACCAATGCCGAGGCTTCTTGCAATGCTAAGAGTAATGACAATGAGGATAATGATAGTAACAATAATCACAATATTAACAATAATAGTAATGATAATAATGGTAATCATGACATTGTTGTTGCTATCATTGTTATTATAATAATTATATATTATTATATTATTATTATTATTATTATATTATTATTATTATTATTATTATTATTAACACCCTTTTACGTGTTTTCCTCCCTGAAGAAAAAACCAGGGCGATTCCGACGAATTTTCTTATGCTTGGACTTCATTCACATAGTAACTAAATCTGCATATGCAATTCGTCATCTTTCCGCTCTTTTTTTTCTTTTACTCTTTCATTGCCATTTCATCTTCCTCATTTTTATGTCTATCTAATTCCTGCCTGATATCCTTCTTTTGTCTCTTCATCTTTCTTTCTTCCTAAACCTATGATTCTCGTTCTATCTCTTACGTGCAGTTTTCATCTGGCATAAAAACACCATTTAGTGCGTTCTCTGGGGAGTTAAAATCATATTCAGTGAGAAAATTAAGTTTGACTTCAAATTCATGAGATCTGATTCATCATCATATAAAATGTAAACTTTACATTTTTTGGCAGTTAACCTAAATGACACGGATTATATATATATATATATATATATATATATATATATATATATATATATATATATATATATATATATATATATATATATGCCTACAGAACCATTTGCTATCCGTTTTTTTTTAATAATGCAAATGATACATTTTGATTAAGTAGGCTCTGTAACATACTTTCCCATCAAATATCAAGGATTTAAAACAATAATTCTATTTTGATTTTTCAAAACTCTATTCTTCGACCATATTTAAAACAATAATTCTATTTCAAAACTCTATTCTTCGACCAAATGAAACTGCTGCATCTGAACCTGAATCTCCCACACAGCTAATTACCTTCCTCTCATTCCTGTTTTCCATTCCTCATTTACCTGTTCTTCTTCCATTTATTGCCCCTCTTCTCTGCTCCTCCCTTCCTAATTTCTTCATCCAACACTTGAATTTCTTCTTCTCTTGAAATTAAGCTTTGAGATAAAACGTCTCTGCCTGGGATAACAATTTATATTTTATTTATTTATTTATTTATTTTTATTCAAGTGGCATGTAATCTTTGATTTCTACTTCCCCTTTCATTTTTGGTTTGTTTATTTCATTTCTTTTTCTATTCTTTCTTACTGTTTGCCGTTTACTAATTATGTTCCTTATTCTGCTATAGTCTATATATTCTTCTCGCCAATATATGACCATTAACAGTCATGTCACTGTTGAAATATGATTTATGACAAATATAAATTATCTTTCTATCTTGCGAAAACAAGAATGAGTAAATAGATAGACAGATAGAAAGGTGGATAATAGATAGAGAAGTAGAAGATACCAAAGCATGGGAGCACCAAGACCAGAAAAATAAACTAACGTATACCTAAACAGAAGAAAATGAATTTAAGAAATCTCCAAGCCAAATAAAACCGAATAAAATCTAAGAAGAAGAGGAGAACAAGAGCGCAATAAACGAAGAGAGAGAGAGAGAGAGAGAGAGAGAGAGAGAGAGAGAGAGAGAGAGAGAGAGAGAGAGAGAGAGAGAGAGAGAGAGAGAGAGAGAGAGAAGAGAGAGAGAGAGAGAGAGAGAGAGAGCAGAGAGAGAGAGAGAGATGCAGAGAGAGAGAGAGATGCAGAGAGAGAGAGAGAAGATGCAGAGAGAGAGAGAGAGAGCAGAGAGAGAGAGAGAGATCAGAGAGAGAGGAGAGAGATGCAGAGAGAGAGAGATGCAGAGAGAGAGAGAGAGCAGAGAGAGAGAGAGATGCAGAAGAGAGAGAGAGACAGAGAGAGAGAGGAGATGCAGAGAGAGAAGAGAGATGCAGAGAGAGAGGAGAGAGAGCAGAGAGAGAGAGAGATGCAGAGAGAGAGAGAGAGCAGAGAGAGAGAAGAGAGATGCAGAGAGAGAGAGAGTGCAGAGAGAGAGATGAGAAGAGAGAGAAGATGCAAGAGAGAGAGAGAGAGAGAGAGAGAGAGATGCAGAGAGAGAGAGAGATGCAGAGAGAGAGAAGATGAGAGAGAGAGAATGCAGTCGCCAAAGCCACGACAGAATCCGGTGGCGTCAGCTTGGGACTGCAGATTGGAACAAAGGACAGGGCAAAGAAAATTGATTAAGACAGCCGAAGGGAATGTAGGATGAAGATCAGAAGCAACAGCTGGTGTCATTCAACAACTAAGGATGATAGAAAATAATGGGTTTGAAATAGCTCGGAGGTTTAAAGACAGTAAAATAGCTAAAGATGTCAGAAAAAAGTGAAATATGAGTTGAGAGAAATGCAACGAACGTAAATTAACATAGCGAATTAATACAAATTTTATCAGGAACATATTGAGAATAGAAGTGTGATGAAATGATAAAAAAGTAAAATAAAATACAGTCGATGCTAAACTGCTAATATGCTAATTCGACCGCCGAAGAGAGGGATTAATCACACGAAAAATGAATCGAATAGGCAACAGAAACTAAAAAAAAGAAAAAAAAGTCTCAAATCCCTATAAATGAGAAACGTGGCGGCTCTTAAGCTGGATAGATGAGATTACAAGGGCGGATGATATCGATAATAAATATATAGAAGGGACGGAGAATGAGAAAAAAAATCTATTACGGGTATTGTAAGGAAGAGAATTAAAGAATAGGAGGAAGTAGAAGAAAGAGAGTAAGACCGAGGAGGAATAAGGAATGAAATCTTGGAGAAAAAAGTAGCAATCTTGAATAAGAAACAGAGGAAAAAAACGATAAGAAAAGAAAGGAGAAAAGTAGGTGAAAAAACGAACACATTTGAACGTGAAGATAGAAGTGTCATAAAGATTAGAGAATGATTTCAGAACATTAATTTGAATCCGTTTTCTAAAAAGAGAAATCCTTTCCAATAAAGAAAACGAGAAAGTAAGGAAATTGACATTTGGAATTTGATGGTTGCAACGCTATAATGGTTCTACTGATAATGATGTCAAGAGATTCAGAATATAAAATAAACAGTGGAGTGAAAATCAAAAGAACCAAAGAGTATATAAAGAAAACGAAAGAAAATGTACGATAAGAGAAGACCCCCCCCCAAAAAAAAAGACAAAATATATATAAATAATTGAAAAAAAGGATAAGAAACTTGAAGAAATGACAAAGAGCAGGACTGAAAAAAAACATTAAACTTGGTGATGGTTCTTTCATAGTACGTGCCATTATTCTTTCGTAAATTGTCAACTAAATTGCATCAGCGTTGAAGGAGGCGACGTGCCTATTACACTTTAAGAATGACTAATGGTTTTACACCCAATGACAAAGGCTATCATTACGAAAGGTGTGAGTAATAATGCCCGGCAGTAGACGACCATAACAAGAACATATGGAACAAGAATAAAGTCCAAATATCAATTTCCCTTTGCAAAAAGTCGCTCCAGATTGCCATGGTTCAGTTTAATAACTCACCAACGCTTTTTAGATAATAAGATATAACTGTATTCTTTATATATATATGTAGAGAATTCTACATCTACCATCCCTGAAGCCCGTTTTCTATTTTCGTGACTTTATTGAACCCTTTTCCGGGGGGGACTGTCTCGTTTGCTTCTATTTTCCCTTGTTCCCATAACGCTTGAGAAAAGGCAATATTGAAATCGAATGAATATCGCTCTCCCGGTTATTATTCGTTATGTATATATATATATCGAACCTTTGAGAAGAAGCGTTGGCAATTACCGCACTGATGAAAACATTCATTGAAAACGGATAAAAGCAAAACCCTCTGCGCCACGGATACCTCGCAGGCATTATGACGTCACTGTCTGTTTATCTTTGTGCAGTGCGGGTAAAATTAGATTTCGGAATTGAAGGTATCAGCTGCTCTTCTGAAATTGATCATTTCGGGATTCGCTTGCAAAGGTGAGTTATGGAGGTGTTGGGGGAAGATCTTTTTTCGTGTTATAAATAGCGAGTTGAGATGGCGGGCGCATCCTACCTTGCATCTGTTTCTGTTTATATACATACATATCTATATCTATCTATCTATCTATATAAATACACATATACATATATATTATATGTATATATGTATATATATACATATATATTTGTATGTATATATATTATATAAATATATATATATATATATATATATATATATATATATATATATATATATATATGTATTATATATATGTGTCGGTGTGTGTGTATACAATATATACGTACACACACAAACACATGTACATACACGCAGACATATATACGTCAATAAATATGTATATGTATATATACATATGCATATATATATAACATATATATATATAGTATATATAAAATGAATGAATAACTAATTGTATATATGCATATATATATGTATGAATATATATATATATATTTATATATATATAATATATATATATATATATATATATATATATATATATATAATGTATGTATATTGTACGTCTATATATGTATAATATGACAAACACATAGCAGAAAGTGAAGGACCTTGCGTTATCTCACTCATAAGTCATTCGTGTTGTGTTCTTTCTTCCTTCACACGCACACATAGTCATATATAAAGGAACAAAGGAGAAGGCGACACGAATGACTGATGAGTGAGGTAACGGAAGGTCCTTCACTTTCTGTTGAGTTTGTCATCAAAGTTCTCATATTTTTCAAAATGTCGATTACAGAAAGAAGGCGTTGTTGAGGTATCGCTATCTGTCACAAGCTTAAGGACATATATCTTGATATCATTAATTCCGGTCTTTCCAGCGGAACATGAACATGTTCACATATAAAGGAACACATGCACACACACGCACATGGACAAGCACACGCACACACGCACACACACACACACACACACACACACACACACACACACACACACACACACACACACACACACACACACACAGCACTATACCCAAGCACATGCAATGCACGCACGCGCACACACACGAAGACACAAGCAAAAACACAAACATAAAAGTACCCCTTCGCCCGACACACAAACACACACGATGTTCAAATTTATGTGAATATTGTAAACAGACACTTAATTTTCTACTCTCTTTCCCCTTGGATTTACGTCAATAGGGTGGTAGGAAATCGTAGTAAAATTTTCACTCATCCATAACCACGTCAGCTGATTATAGACGTCTGATCAAAGGGAAGGGTTCGAACTCTTCAAAAGCGGGTTCGAATTCATAAAACTCCTCGGCTTCTTTTCATATAATTAGTCGTCTTTCAGGATTTTACGCAGGTCTTGTGAGGAGGAACTGCCTCTTCCGACTCCTTCCTTTTTGGTACTAATGGCCAAGTTTTTGGTATGGCATCAAGGGAATCTCTGACAGCCTCGACAATCGCTTCATTTGCCAAATGAACCGTTCTTTAGATTATCGAAGCTACACACACACACACACACACACACACACACACACACACACACACACACACACATAATGAAAATTATGAGACCTTATACTTTTTCTTGTAAAAGCTCAAAACTAAGCTACCTGAAAGCCGAAGCGTGAATACAAAGACTACGCAGCGAACTTTCGAAGTTTTTTCAATATTTATTTAAGAATAAAGAGAGAAAAAAAGAAAAGAAAAGAAAAGAAATCCCCTTCACCACCCCCCCCCTCCCGCTTCGCACCTCGCCGGGCGGGACGTGCAATCACCGGCGCGGCGGATGACAAAGCACAAACCAATATTGATTATGCCTCTTCGACAATCTGATTGATGATCTGCAACCGGTCTCATACGCGCTGCATTGGCTGCCAGAGAGGAAACAATTGGAAACCTCTCGCCATTGTGATTAGCAAGAGCGTGACTGTCTACGTAGCTTTTACTGAAATTAGGTTTGTTTGGCGCGTACACACATACATGCACAGTATACATACATCCATATATACACAAAATAGTGTGTGTGTATATCCATACGTACATATATGTATGTATGGTTATCCATTTTCCAGTTTATATCTATATCTGTCTATATGCATATATTCTTAAATGTTC
>NW_020869218.1:47500-50000 GCF_003789085.1 Penaeus vannamei
CTGCAATGGAGGTACAAGGTGATATGTTTTATACACACATACACATGTACGTCGTATATGTATGTATGCATGTATATCTCTCTCTCTCCCTCTCTCTCTCTCTCTCTCTCTCTCTCTCTCTCTCTCTCTCTCTCTCTCTCTCTCTCTCTCTATATATATATATATTATATATATATATATATAATATACACACAAATACATACGTACATACATTCATACATGCACACACACACACACACACACACACACACACACACACACACACACACACACACACACACACACATATATATATATATATATATATATATATATATATATATATATAGTATGTATATAAATATATTTAGATCACTTACAAGGAAGATCTTGGGGTAGATAATATTTCGTTTAGAGAGAAATGAGGATAGAATTACGGTAAAAAAGGAGAGGTTTCTGTTATCAGACTTGCTTGAAATTTCTCATGAAGTCAAATATTTTTTCAAAGATCCTTTGTTTAAGTTAATACATGCATACATTCATACATGCACACACACACACACACACACACACACACACACACACACACACACACACACACACACACACACACACACACACACACACACACACACACACACACACACACACACACACACACACACACACAGCTCTCTTCAATGCCACAGAAGCACCACCTCCGTACAATTTAAAGTAAAAACTCGAGTTACTGCTGAACTGCCCCATTCCAGCGCGGCGTCAATAACAACAATTAATGAACTGCCAATTTCAGTGATTTGTGTCCTTTTAGCGGACTATTTTAGGGGCGAAAGTATGTGGATTTGGGAAGCATTGTGCAGATTTTGATGAGGAGGATTGCATATTTCCGGATTACCATTTTGTGATTTATTGAAGGTAATTAAAATCCGTGTGGGTTTGGGTTTTAAGAAAGGGAGGAAGGGGGTAAAGAGGGAGAGGAAGAGGAGAGTGAAGGGAGTGGGAAAGGGGGAGAAGAGAAGAGGAAAGGAAGAGACGCAGAAGGGAAATATTAGGTGAGGGAAGGACGAAGGAAGACAGGGAAGAGGAGGAGGAAGAGGAAGGGGAGGAAGAGGAGGAGGAGGAGGAGGGAAGAAAGGAGGGAGGATGAAAAAAAAGAGGATGAGAAGAAAATGAACTACGCAAAATGAAACGATAGACACAAAAAATGAAACAGAAATATGAATAAACAGACAAGACAGATAAAAAAGGACAAGGATTCCGTGTGTATTCCCTTTTTTTCCTTTCCCAGTTATTTGCATTTCCTATTCATTTGTTTACATATTCATCCTGAAAAACACACAAGATTTCCCACGCGTCTTTTACATTTCGATATATACTTCCTTTCATGAATAGAATTATCATGAAAGTTACCGAAGATCAAACGACAGGAACTTCCTTAAAAAAAAGCCTTCTAAATAAATAAATAAAACAATTCTACATAAGAGTATAACATATTCCATTACAACTATCGCCGCAGTATCTCTTTGAGTACAGATATCAAAAGAATATAAGACAAGAGGTAATAACTCCACTAGCATATATTTCGGCTCAACCCTCCAAGTAAAAAAAAAAAAAAAAAAAAAAAAAAAAAAAAAAAAAAAAAAAAAATCCAAGGAAAATATCAAGAAAAAAAAAACCCCAAGATATAAAAAAAGACAAAGAGGACTAAAAAGGCCCCCGGGTAAGTGAATACTACCCGCGAGGTCTTAAATACCACGAGAAAAAGGCTCGTACCCTACGATGAAATATTTCCGCGAGCGCTGTGTCATGCTAACATACGAGTGAGTTTTCTCGGCCACGTGGTGAGGGATGGCGGCGTCGGATAAGCGTGGAAGTATTTGCAGTGGGTGTGACTTGAGGGAGGATTGGGGAAAGAAAAATTGATGGGGATATGGAGGACGGGGGTGGAAGGAGGAAGGGAGGGAAGGAGGGAGAAGAGAGAGAAAATGAAGAAGAGGGAAGGTAAGAGTGGAGGAATGGGGAGGGGGAAGAGAGAGAGTAAGGGAAGGAGGGAGGGAAGAGTGAGAGTGGTGGAAGGGAGGAGAGTGAGAGCGGAGAAAGTGTGAAGAGAGAAAGAGGGAAGAGTAAGAGTGGAGAAAGGGTGAGGAAGAGTCGGAGGGAAGGTGAAAGAGAGGTTAAAAACGGAGAATAATAACTAATCATCCAGTTTAATTTCATTAGTTACAACGGTTATTCTGTTTATTGTTGCCCTCTGTGTGCAAGGAATGGCCGGGGTTACCATCCACTGGGGGGGGGGTGATTTGAACCCAAGTCTGCAAATTTGCCGTACGAGAACGAGAGACGGAGGAGAGTGAAGAAATGGTGTGAGAGAGGAGAGCAGAAAAATGTAATGTGTAATGAGTATATGGGAGGAGAGGGAGGCAAGAGGAGGGGGGGAGAGGGAGAGAGGGCGGAAGAGAGAGGAGGGGAGAGGGAGGGAGAGGGGGAAGAGGGAGAGGAGAGGGGGAGAGGAGAGAGAGGG
>NW_020869218.1:55000-62500 GCF_003789085.1 Penaeus vannamei
AGGACGATGGTAGTATCCATGGATTCCTCTTGCCCTCTATTACCCATATGTGGAGGACATTTGTTGCGGTGCCCCCCCCCCTCTCAAAATAATTTGAAAAACTATCCCCGACAGCAGGGAGGGCATGAAAGGTACGAGGGAAATTGCAGGATAAGATGTAAATAATATACACGAAATATTCTAACAATGATACACATACTATCACACTACAATGTGATATTCAGGGATATAACTCTGCAAACCCCCGCCCTGGAGGGCAAAAAATCCGTAGTCAAGGAAGATGCAGCTACAACCGAAATGCGGGAGGTCCCGATGAAGCGTCTGTCCTACACTGTTCTGCCGCCCATAAGTAAACTATTTGTGGTGTATGTGTGTGGACAGCAGCTTCCCATGGGGAGACATTTTGACTATAAATTGACTAGCTTTCTATATTAACATTCTACTTCAAAACTTCCCCGTTACCATCAGTGCCCTACCCTGCTGTCAGGGTCCATATTTTAGGTATCGTGGGTTTCCGCGCCACAATTTGTATAGGTATGCGGGTGGTAGAGAGTGAGAGGAATCCACTGATGTTACAATCGTGATCGGTCATGCGCAGATACTCTGAACATTCTCCCATCCGTGCTCAGAGATGTGCGGTGCGCGCTATTTTACACACTGTTATTTAGTATTAATGTCATGTCGCTTTCGTAATCATGGATCATTACCGTGACACTTTTTTTTTTCTTTTAAGGTACGGGCTATTTTGCTGACCTCCAGCTCGATCTCTGCCGGTCGAACAACTTGATTGGCTCGGAGCTTAACTGTCCCACGTGCGACTGACTTGTCTGGACAACAAAATTTATTGCTAGGAAAAAAAAAAAAAAAAATGCGAAGAGCTAAGAAACAACAACCAACCAAACCCAACCAACAACCAACCAACCAACCAACCAACCAACCAACAAACCAACCAACAACAACAACAACCAAACAACAACCAACCAACCAACAACAAACCAAACCAACAACAACAACCACCAACAATCACCAACCAAACAACCAACCAACCAACCAACAAACCAAACAACCAAAACCACCAACCACAACAACCAACCAAACAACACCCAACCAACCAACCAACCAACCAACCACCAACCACAACAACCAACCACCAACCAACCAACCAACCAAACAAACAACCAACCACCAACCAACAAACAACCAACCACAACCAAACAACCAACCAACCACCAACCAAACAACAACCAACCACCACAACCAAACCAACCAAACAACCAACAACCAAACTCAACCAACCAACCAAACAACAACCAACCACCAACCAACACCAACCAAACAACAACCAAACCAACCAACCAACCACAACCAACCAACCAACCAAACAACAACCAACCACCAACCAAACCAACCAACCAACAACAACCAACCACCAAACCAACCAACACCAACCAAACAACAACCAACCACCAACCAAAACAACAACCAACCACCAACCAAACAACAACCAACCAACCAACCAAACAACAACAACCAACACAACCAACCAACCAAACAACCAACCAAACACAACACCAACCAAACCAACAGCTTTCAAAGAACACCTGGTTTCGATAACAGTAAGCTCAATTTTGAGTCACCTAGTATGCAAGAGAGCTTTTCTTATGCACGGATCGACTTTCAATTTTTAAACAAGATGCGATTTTGTCATTAGGTATTAATTTGGTGTTTAAATAATGTCAAGAAACAAGGGTGGGTCAAGGGAATTACTAAATATTTATGAACCAAAACACTGGAAAACGAGAACATAACGTAGGTCGAGTAACTGAAGTGCAGTGGGTTTTAGGATTGCCACAAAAGTAGGATTCTTTTCTCGTACCTGTGGAGACGCGTGACTCTGCTTATCGTCACTAAAGAGCGTATCCACCCAGTGGCAAGTCATCAGTGACTGTTAGAGGGAATATCGTTGGCAAAAAGAGGGCTATTATCATCTATCTGTGAACCATTCATATAATTTTGTTGACCATTACAAAATGGCGCACGCGAAGCGATCAAGAGAAATAGGAGGGAAGCCAAAGCCAAAGTGCCTCGCTTCGATAGGAGATGCCACTTCGGCTATCTGGCCAGGGCCATCTTCCTTGCCAGAATAAAAGAATCCATCAATTCCTCGCCGCAGCTCGTCTGTACCCTCCACACTGAAGGTATGTCAAAGAATTTCGGTATTTTTTTGGAATACGTTCGCCTAACGGATCGCGACGATTTCGGTATCGTTGGATTCCTCTCATCGTCTACAATACAAATATGAAGGTTTTATTGTGCTCCCCCAACCCCCTCATTCTTGGCCCCAATAGCAGAGGAGGGCATGAAAAGTACCTGGAAAATTGCGGGGTAAATGATATGCATAGTATCAGTCTCTATACTGTGTAATGCTGTGACACCTGCAACCCCCCCCCCCCCATGGAGGGCCGCCGCTCCAACCCCACCCAGGAAAAACAAAATCTTCCACATACACACGGCAGGCGCGAGCGGTGCAAAGTCTGTCCGACGCTCTCTCTTGCCGTGAATACGTAGAGGATTCTTTATTTTCCTGGACAGGGGTTAGGGGGCGGCAGCTCCCCATGGGGGGGGGGTGCAGGGACAATATAGTGACCGATTCTGTGTATATAATTTCCATTTTACCCTGCAATTTCCCCGGTACCTTCCGTGCCTTCCCCTGCTTTCGTGGTTAAAGGGGTTGTCACACTAGCACAATTTCCGTGGTTCTTTGACGTTTTCGTGTTTTTTTTTCTCGCTACCGCTTGTATTTTGGGTGAATGCGATAAATTCCAGTCAAACGATAATTATCGTTTTCGCTGCCAAGTTTCCGTGGTCTTTTTCGTTCAAATGATGACAAGCTATAATAGATAATCGTTATAGTAATGTAAAAAAGGTATTTATAATATAAAACGATTCAAAAAGACCGTCTAAACTGTAAATATTTTAAAATTGGCAAAATTCTCTCTCGTATTTAATAAAAACAAATACAAGTTTGTAACTAGCTGCACGCGTTTGTTTACATTCGTCCCCGTCAGCTGACTAGAATTAGAGTAGCGAGAATACGCCCTCATTTAGCATTATACATTCGTTGATTCGCATTAAATCATCGCCACATAGCCAGAATAACGTCCATCATCGCCAGAGCCTCTGCGGGGGTTGAACCCATCTTTCTGTGTTTAGAATTTTGGTCGGACTGTTTCCGTGGTTCTCATCGCTAGTGTGACTGCGCGAGCCGAAATGACCAGGATTTCCGTGGTGCCACCGGAAAAATAATGCGGAAAAAGTGCTAGTGTGACATGGCCTAAAGGATGTGAAGGGGGGGGGGGGTCTGCACAATAATTTCTCAACATTTGGAATCTAGACAGTGAGAGGAATCCAACAATATCGAAATCGTCGCGATCCGTTAGGCGGACGTATTCCAAAAAACTACCATATTTTCTACAGCTAAATTGTAGCTTTTGGCCCAGAGTGCAATTAAAGGGATTTAAGCAATTGTGAATAAACCGTTTGTCATCATTGACACAGCTTCCCAGAGAATCCAGTTTTTGTGCATAAATTTTGCTCTTGTTTAATTTGCAGCTATTTTTTTTTTTTTTTTTTATGCTGGTTGGGCAAAGTTTTCAAGAATTCATTTTTCGTGTATTATGGAAACGTTTGGATCGTCTTTCAATTTTTTAACATCCGTGTAAGAAAAAAAAAAAATCTGAGGCATTGTTTGACTCAATTGCCTTGTTAACGTTTCATGAATCACTTCCTAGTTCTCCAACTTGGAATTGACTTCCAGTGCCATCTGTATTACAACTCCCCACCCCTCAAAAAAAAAAAAAAAAAAACGGTTCCTCAATATCGTTAGGCAGAGGGAATACTAATAAGTATTGAGGCTTCGTCTCTAGGTGTATCGTCCTCGTTAACAAATACCACATGATTTCAAAACGCATTATTTAATATCTACTCTGGGTTTTCCCGGTTACATATTGCAGCTATCACCACGCAGTCCACTATTCGGAAATTAACAGCAAGTGTGAAGTTTGTGGTCCCCATTTCTGCAACTTTTGAACTGCGTTTTGTTAAGGATGGTAAATTGCCCAAACTGCAGTTTACCTTCCAAATACCGTGCAGATAAACAATTAACAAACGGTGATTGAGAAATTATTTATTAAAGTTGTGAGATCATGTGAGATTAAATGTACTTGATTTTTCATATCCACCAAAGAAACAAGAACAATTTCTTTTTCCTGTTTTATTTATATATTTTATTTACGTTTCTTTTTAATTTTCTTATTTTTGTTTGTAGATGTTAATAAAACTGGCCACGAAATCAAAATCCAATAGGAGGTGCCCTTGCAATCATTGAGATCGACGAAACGCTTCTCGTGCGCCGGAAACGTGCTGGGCAGAAAGCACAGTCAAGTGTACTGCACGTCTGGGTAAAAAGAAAATCGTGGTGCCACTGCTGGACTGTGACCGCGAATATCCTTTATAATCATAAATAAAACGGAAGGCTTTGTACACCCGCACAACGCGTATATCCACATGCCAAATATCAAAGATTTCAAGGAATTGGTGAAACGCCTATTGCATTCCTTTAAGCGGCACAAAAATCAGGTAAGAGTTCACAAAAGCTTTATTATTTATTTGCTAATTAAATTTATCCTTTCATTAATAATAATTACGATGATTTTATTGTTACATTCTCATTTAATTTTTGAGGAGAAAATACATCACACTAATATTGACGATACTGAATATTTTAGTAAATGAAGAGATGAAAATCTTGTTTGAGGAATAATTACTGACAAAATTTCATTTTCGCACCCCCCCCCCCCCATGAACCCGTTAAATGACATTATTTTCAGGCCAGTCATTCATATATTTTATATAGATATGCAGTGTTCTTTGGTGGAAAATAATGTGATGGCATATTAATTTCTTACAGGAGAGCAAGACAAAGCCGTTGCTCCAGTCTATGGCGGATGACGGCAGGGCATTACAACGGACGCACGTCAGTAGATTTGTTATGAGATTTAACCTAATAAGCAGAACCGATGCTGTCCATTTGTTTGCCGCAAGATGCTCCTCATATCATTCTCTACTGCAAGCTCTGGGATGCTAAAGATTACTATCCATATATGGATATAGTGGCCAATAACTGTGATAGAAAGTATAGAACAGAACAGCAGTGTGTTTAATGGTTTTAAATGCTTTAAATGGATCATACCATGTTAAATTATGAAAAAAGAAACTAATAGCATTCGGCGAATTCAGCTCATTAACAACTACAGGAAATTAAAGTAGGGAATCAGACTGGAAAAAATAATGCAATGCAATCTAATGACACGAGTTTTTACCAACCTCGTTCAATCCACTAATAACCGTGCCATTTGCAGTTGACGTACCTCCCAGAGTCCTGAGAAAGTTGTGGATAGCGGTCAGTGACAAGAGCATATTGTTGTCTGCTTCAGCCTCTGGATGAATTCGAGCTCCAAGGTAATGTGCTTTACCAATTATGGCATTACTCTAAAGCAGCTGTTAATAAGCTCGTGATTTCTATATAAAAAAGTTGGTTCTTGGTCCTCCACAGGTGATCCAGTTGGGCAATGGCAGTGAATTCCAGATTAAATCTCGGGTAAGTGATTACCAAGATCCAAGCTTGATACAGATTTGATGCAAATCATCAGTTGTTAGGATGAGGCATGCTACACTTGATGCCCTTCCCCCACAGTGGAGGATGGATGAGCACATCTCTGCAATATGTAATGGTACATCCGTCCGGAGCTGCTCTGAAGAAACCTGACCTGGTTCAACTTTATGGAGGAAGTTACAGCTTGTTTATACTGATATGATGGACTCTAGAACCTATAATCGTAATTCCAGTTAACTGTCCTCGATCTTTATTATGTATACCTTTAGTCAGAATGGAGATATTAATGGAAATCCAGTCTTTTTACGACTTGCCTTAACCATTCATCTCTGGTAATTATTATTTTTTTATTATCTTAACAAACCATCCTTTGTATGCTAAGAAGTCAGTGTTGTCATCGTTCATAATTGTTTTGCTAAAAAAATTTTTTCCACACTTTGTTGTCCCTTTTTATGTTCGTAATTGTCTTTCATCAGCATGGCATTGATTTGAAAGTTACATTTTCCACATACAACCTCCTGAAATGTATTGGGTAGGAGGGCCTAGAGGTATGGAGCCACGGTTCACTGGTATGTGTACAATGCATACCCTAGTTGCATACCAATTTCTGCCCATTTATTCTGGACTGCTACCCAGGGAGTTGAAACAGCCGTAGGTACTGAGACATGGTCTGCTGACATGTGGATATACCTTGGCTTTGTTTTTACTCCTCAGATACCTGCCAGTGTCACCTGTAAATTTGAAGGCATGCTCGTCTAAAGGTATTCTCAGACCATTATACATGTCTAAAGAACGCCTTTGGACGCACATGCCATTATTTAGTAATACTGGTGGCCAGTGAGGCAGGCTGTGGGTCCTGTTAAGAGGGCGACAGACGGACGCGAATAGAGTGGGGGTTACTCGTCTTGCGTTCGAAATGGTCTGTAGTTGCCTAGCTTCTTGAGGGGGGGTGTGGATGTGCCCCCTCTTCAGTGTTAGATCCTTTGTTTAGCTATGTTTAGTGTTCTTAAATAAAAATGTATATAGAAATTTTGTTTTTTACACGTCCATGGTATTATCCGGTATACTAGTTAGGTAACATTACTGCTGGCGAGACTTTGGAATCACTTAATCCACATGGCCTTACAATTTTCCCGTCACTTCCTATTCACATAAAATAAGACGTAACTCAAAACAACACTCCAAACACCTCATAAGACACCATACAACAAACATGCTATACGCAGAACACCTCAAATGTAAAGATACCAAAATATGCAAAATCCCAAGTACACACACAAAATGCTATTGAAACAAACAGCCCACCTCACGCCAAACAGCAGACCACCTCGCGCCAAACAGCGCGTCAGCCAGAAACAGCAGACCACCTCGCGCGCCAAACAGCAGACACAGACCACCTCAACAGCAGACCACCTCGCGCCAAACAGCAGACCACCTCGCGCAAAACAGCAGAAACAGCAGACCACCTGCGCCAAACAGCAGACAACACAGCAGACACCTCGCGCCAAACAGCAGACCACCTCGCGCCAAACCTCGCGCCAAACAGCAGACCACCTCGCGCCAAACAGCAGACCACCTCGCGCCAAACAGCAGACCACCTCGCGCCAAACAGCAGACCACCTCGCGCCAAACAGCAACCACAAAACACCAAACCGCTCCGAACGCAAAAAACAAGCATAAAACAAAACAAAAACAAAAGAAAAATACAACCAAACTCATAAAACACGACAGAAAACCAGACTAGCCTTTGGTAAGTAGTGAAAAAAGGGCCGAAAAAATGTGAGAAACGAAAAAGACATGGAGAAATAAGTAAATGACAATCATAA
>NW_020869218.1:87500-90000 GCF_003789085.1 Penaeus vannamei
TACCGTCAGAATGAGTCGATTTACCCAGTAACTCAGTCGATGCGGATTACCATTTCTTCGTAAATCCCGCAACTTTTTAGGGAATCAGAATAGGAATGGCATTGTCCGGACAATAAGCAGTATGAGGTAGTGGCGGAGTTGGGTAATGATACCTATATAAAATGATAGAACGAATCAAACCAAGACAAGTCGATCATCTTGTTTTCGTGTCGAGATTAAACATTGAAATGACCGTAGAACCTCATTACTGCGATGTGCAAAGCATTACATGATATTTTGCTAATCATCAGTGTCTGCCGTTCAACATTTATGCCTTTAAGGGCCTTTATTAATGTTATACCTCATTTATGTGCTTTAATGTTTTTTTTTTTTTTTTTTTTTTTTTTTTTTTTTTACGAGAATCAGTCTGAAGTAGCACTATCAAATTTAACGGATCATTCTGGCAACCCCATTCCTGCAGAACCTCATCCAACCCTTAATACCTGCACCGGAACTGTCTCTCTCTCTCTCCCCAGCAAACTGCCCAGTCGATACCAAAGGTTGGTCAGAATGTGGAGAAGACTTTATTAGGATACACACACACACGCTTCATAGATAAGTTCAATGAAAGTGAACACCACTAACCCAAAATATGCTGTTTTGAAACTGGCTGAGAACTTTCCACGATTTCTTCGCAAAAGTTGGGAAACACTTCTGATGAAGCAGTTCATGCCATTTTCGCGTTTCCGGCCACTAAGATTGAGGGGAGGATTCCCGGGCATTTGGTGACAGAAGGCCGGTGAGAAATGCCTTATTTTCGGTGTTGAGTCGATTCTAGGTTATTCTTAAGACTATACAGTGGCAGCGAAGAAGGAAAAGAACTTAATAACTATCGCAGTTTGATCTCTGAGGCCATCCTGTACCCCAAATCCCCCCAAAAGTGATAAAAACGAAAGGATCCACAACAGACCAACCGACGACCGACCGAAAGAAGCGAAGGAAAATTGACAGTTCGGTCTTTCGATATGTAAAGGTATTGGGTTTAATGTTTACAGTATGGATGTAGCTCTATCTTGGCGTACATACCGAGGTGAAGAGAATGTGTCTCGGGGGGATGTTGGGGGCGGAGTCCCCCATCAATCCTCCCGTATGGCAGTGCCAGAGTTTTTAGAATTTTGGCGCGTCGATGTGTAGTTTTTTTTGTTATTTATTATTATTATTATTATTTTAGTTTAGTCCTTTATTTACCACCCTGGCTAACTGCACAGGCGTGGGCAAGCTGTGGTACATTTGATCCACGGTCAAAGCATCATATAGTAGTATTACAGTGTAAATCTAGATCATAAAATTATTACGATCTAAAACATATCATTTAAAAGAAAAGAACAATCAGTAATTTATCTACTCATCTATCAAGCCGGCATACGGCTTGGGCGTGGAAAGGCAATGTAACATTTGATATGTGATCATGTGATACTACATTCCAAATTTAGGACACAACATAAGTATATCTTCCAAGACATCAGATGATATGGAGTAGTTATATAGCTCTCCATACCTCATGCTAGGTGGTCTGAAAGGCTGTATTACATGGCACTCTGAGATATAATATACAAGTGTTCGCTTATATTCTTCAATGCATAATTTACACGTAGTGTTTCTTCAACATTATAGGCTGTATTGACCTGCCAGTACAATCTATATCCCAGCCTGATTCTTGCGGTCACAATATCACACTGTCTTGTTCTTATTTTGTATAAACCATAGATGAATACATCTTGCATAAACCGGTCATAGTGCTTTATGCTACAGCTTTCAGGCCGTTGAGAATTAATCGTCAGACAAGTCCTCTTTGAAGGAAGTTTTAATTATGTGAGAAATCCTAGCAAGAGGTACTCCAAGATCTATATCACTTTGCTTGTCACATGCTGATTTTGCTAGGCGGTCAGCATGATCATGCCTGGGGATTCCAACATGCGATGGTATCCACACAAAACGTATGTCATGGCCTCGTTCTTTTGCACGATACACATTTATCCTTATGTCATTCGCAATATTTCCTGCACCTTTGTCTAATGTGTCCAAAGGCTGGAGAGCACTCTGAGTCGCAGAAAATTAGCTGAGCCGTGATTTAATAGAAATTTGGTGGCTATGAGCATTCCTGCCAACTCAGTTTGCGTAGTGCTAGCCCAGTCATGAACCCTCCTACAATCATGGTGCTGAAAAATATTGTTTTTATGTACGACAAAAGCGCATCCTGCTCTACTCCCAGACTGTAAGGATCCATCAGTGTTGCAGTCATACACTGATAATTGCCAAAGCATACTGTTTAAATACAGCAAGGGGGACACTGTCTTTCGATGCGTAGACTTTCAAAGGTGGCAGGTATGTCCGTAGAGTTTCATTAGCCGATTTTTTTAGTGCTAGTTTTATGCATTTTTATTCGCTATTCTTCTTATTTAAGCCTGCTTTACCCCATAATTTCCAAAGTATACTTCATGCCCTCCCCTGCTATCGGTGC
>NW_020869218.1:96720-104220 GCF_003789085.1 Penaeus vannamei
TCCTCTGCTCTTTCTGTTCTGCTCTCCTTTGCTACTGACATTCCGTTGTGTCCTCTCCTCTCTCTCCCAATCCTCTCCTTGTCTCTCCTCTCCTCTCCAATCCTCTCTTTGTCTCGCTCTCCTCTCTCCTCTTTTTCTTCTATTCCTTCTCTCCTTCTCTCTCTCCTTTTTCTCTATTTCTTCCCTCCTCCTTATATCCACTCCTCAACTCTTCTGTCATCTCTTCTTTCTTCTCCTTTCCTTTAACTTAATCTCTTCTCTCTTCTACTCTTTGATTTTTGCTTTTCTTTGCCTCTCTTATCTCACCTCATGCCACCTCACATTCTCCCTCCATCCCCTCCCCCCCATCTTCCTCTCTCTCTGCTTTCCCTTGCCTCCTGTCTTTTTATGTATAAGTGTAAGACGTATAGTTAATTAATACTGTATTTTAGCCAGAAGGTTTAACAGATGATGATGAAGAGGAGGATCAGAACAGTGAATACAGCACAACAGAAGGCAGCATGGGAGATGAATCAGAGGTAAAGATGTTGCAAAGATAATACAGGTTAATGGCATGATATGAATTTAGATAGTTATGATGAGATGAAACCTGAATTTGTTTTGTTGTGACATATATACATGGTTACAGGTAGAAGAAGAAGCTCTTATATCATCTGGATCATCAGAGAAGCAGGATGATAATCTTGCTAAGACTGGTGATTCCAACAGCACTGGGGCGTTAGTGGGAATACGAATGCAGGAAGCAAAAAGGCAGTTTGCTCGAAAGTCAATACAAGTGAACCTGTACAAGATGTTGAGGTAATATTTTTTCCTGTTCTTCAACATTGTGAATCAGGCAACTGTGCAATAATACTTTATTATGTGTTTATTGTATCAGCATAGTTATTGTTCTTTTAAATCTGGAAAAAAATAGTACCATATTATCTTCATCTGAAAATGTGTAAAAGTCTTTATATCTGTGATAATGATTAATCATTAATTTATGAACAGTAACTAAAGTGCTGTTGATTATTTAATATGCCTGCAGATTATCAATGCAACTGCTCTTATGAAGTTTACTTCAGGGGGATCCGAACATAAACAAGCAGGACACTGGCTGGACCATGCTATCTAGTGTATTTCTTCAGTCCCATATGCCCATTTTCTGTAAAGGATCACCATATGTAAATGCCATGGCACGTTCTATTCCAAATATACCTGTCTATGGTTTGGATAGTATTGAGCACCATAGGTAAGTGAAAAAAAAATTGTTTTCAAGACAAATCATATTTTAATTGTATTTTTCTTACAATTATGGGATGCTTGAAAATTATGATTCAGCTACATATATTTATAATATTTTCTGTCTCACATATAGCATAACTTTACTGTATTAAGGAAGGTTTTTTGTTTTCTGTGTGTCTGTTTTTCAGTGTTGTGCATGCAGTGATGTTTACATTTTCATTTGTTTCATAGTGAATAATAGTTAAGATGAAATATAATCTTTGATATTTTTATCCCTTAAATATTCTCTTTTTTCTTAGTGTCAATGCCCGTTATGGTGTCATGGGAACCCCAAACACTGCTGCTGTTCACAATGGAAATGGGGTTGGACGATTCAATGCTTTCAGAGTACTCAGTCCTACAGTTAGTCTCTTTTATTTAAATTATCTACTACACGACCAGGGAAATTTTCAGACATAAATGTGACTTCCGTTAGACTTTCAGGTGAGTTTCATCAATCATGTTATTTTCTGAATGATAATATATAAACACGCGTTTACCCTTTCTGAATATTTTGTACTGTTGCCCTAAAGTTTAATATTTACAGGATGATTATTGAAACAATTCTTAAATTCTCATAGTTTATTTTTTGTTCACAGTATAATAGATCCATTATGTTGAAATTATATATAAAGGAATAAGAGGTATAAATTGTAATATTGGCCCCCCCCCCCAACAAAAAAAAAATGGTTTCCATGCACTGTTTTTTAGAACATACAGATCTAGAAAATCTTTTTGATATATCAGATTGTTTATAAGATATTGTTAGTGTCTTTCTGTGATATTTGGATTTCTCTTTCCTCAGGCCAGGCCTCCCATCCAAAGTAGCAGAAGGTTGTCCATATGCTCTGTGGGCTGCATGGGTCCTTCTCCTGAGCTGTGCGTCTTTGGCTGTTCCTCACATCAGAGTGTGCGCCAAGACTGACAGAGGCAATCCTAAACAACTGCGCGGGAAGCTGAAGCACAGCATGATCACCATGATTTAAGATGGGAATGGAGATTAAGTTTCAGGATGAGGGAGGGGTGGGAAGGTAGGGAAAGAGGGCAGGGCGAGAGGAGGGGAAGAGAAGGTGAGGGAGAGGGAGAGAAGGGGAGGGGAGGGAAGGAGGATGAGAGAGAGAGAGAGACAGAGAATATATATGTATAATGTATATATATGAACACACTGTTCTATAACATTATGGATATGTTTGTATGTCTGTAAATACAATAAAAAGTATCTATATTGAGTTTGTACATAATACCATATGCAATTCTTGGAGATAAGATCAAGTTTATTAATAACTAATTACATTCCTTTATTGGATGAAGAAAACCTTCAGCAAGAAAGAATAGCATAAACCATAGCAAGAGATACACTACCTTATCAGGAATTTTTGTATGACTTTGATATACTGTGTTTGCAATGTTTTCAGCATACATGATTCCCCTATTTTTGTTTAAAAAAAAAAATCATATCAATTATGATGATATTTAACCCAATAACAGCAGGTAAAATTTCCAATAAATTCTGGCAAGGATAAGCATACATTAATGTGCACTTCTCTATGCCTGGGCAATTGTCCAGCTGGCAGTCAGGCTCTTAAGACCTAATCCCGGCTGTCCGGACTTAGACTTAAGACTTGATTAAGTAATACATGCCATAATAGGACATTTACCATCACCAGTCCCTTAAAAACCTGCTGTTGTCATAATGAACCTTTAGCATCTGTATCATTCTTACTCAGCTTTGAGCATCAGTCTACTGTATTTGCAAATATTTTCTTAATATTATTTAAGTCTGTCATATTAGATTTTTAAAGCAAGAAACTTTACTTTTTAAATATGGTAATATTGTTGGTACTGACATAGTTGCTTACAGATTTCTGCTGGGCTCTTTTTGTATTTTTCTGTCCACCTTTCTTTTTTCTTTCTTCTTATGGATAAAGAGTGCCTGTTTTGTGTTTATATGGCACTGCAAAAATTATATCAATGTAAGGAAAAATAGTCAATGTCTTCATGATCACAGTAAAGAGAAGACTGGCTAAACACAAGTAATGATAATGCCAGTACTGCCAAATAGGCAGTATTACTGATATGAAAAGTACAAGGTTGCAAATCAGTCAGGACATTTATGAGCATGACACTAAGTGTCTGAAATGATGTTTATAAATAAAACTTATTTGTGGTATGTAGCTGTCTGATGCTTGGTTGCTGAAAGAACATATAGCAGATTAATCTAAGCAGCAGCATACAAATGTTTTAGCTGAATACATGTTCAATGTTGTATACCTCTCAAAAAGATCTACAGATACTGTGTTATACTTCCCTGTTAAATGCGTTTGGGACTCTGTGGACTGACATGTGTTCTTTTACATAGTAATGTATTTATTTGAAAACGTTAGGTCATGTGTGTCTTTAGTTTTTTTTTATATCTGTTTGTATACTGGTATCAAAAGCTCAAAATTATTAGTAATAAAGATTTTTGCAAATATTTCTTATAATTTACCTCACTATAAATAATCAAGTTTTGATTTCTTAATAAAAACCCTGGATACAAATGGGTATATAGTGGAAAAGATTTCATAAAGTTAGTCGACCCAAATCTCATATGTTGTAATGTCATTCTAAGTTTGGAATAGTAAACCATTGTTTTTTAATTTTATGGAATTTGTGATAATAATTTATAAGCATCTTCTGTATTATAATCTTTCACTACATAAGCTATTTGCTTTCATAAATTTATATTAATTTTTCAGGTAAGGATAACATGGCTATTTTTTTTTTCTTCAAAGCTTGGACTTCCATTCATTGTTACTGCTATGACAGTTTCTATTGAAGGTTAACTTTTCTTCTTTTAAAGCGTGATATACTTATGTGATTTAACTCTATACAGTTCTGTACCTCCACTACATCCTTTGCTCATTGTTCTTGTGGGGAACAGGAGATTGAGACTGAGGCCCAAGGTAGGGGATCACCCCTACCTTGGACTTCAGCTGTCACCTCAAACTATTTTGCATGGTCTTTTCTTTTCTCCCTTTCCTTTTCCTTCTCTTCATCTCCTTCTGTACACATTCTAAGGTGTGAGAGTTGTGCTGAAAGGATGAAAGGCTGGCTTTGTGTCAGTCCTGAATGGCCTTTGTACTCCATTTGCTCTTCCCTCTTTACCCTTTTCACTAGCATACTAATCTATAGTGCCCTACAACCTTTGACATCTAACATAATTTGTCCTAATCATGAAATAATTTTTAACCTTTTGGCCTGCTGTATGACCTTTGATGTCTGGCATAATTATATGTTTTGACCATTAACCATTCTGGGAATCCATAAATAGCCTTATGAACCCAAATCCTTTCTTACCCAGAGGCTTTTGCCCCCAAGCGACACCCTTTTGCTATATTTTGAAAATGCTTAGATGTTGATACGGTAGAAAATTTCAGTAAATTTCTATAGATATAGTTAATAATATTTAGCAAAACAAAAGCTTAAGATGAATATCTCTCTGCCACATCCACCCTTCATTTCCAACCACAGGGATCCCTTGTGGCAAGTCGCCAGGCAAGACCTTTGCCTATCTCCAGCTGCTCGTCTGGTCGAGCAGGCCAAGCTACAACTTCCTAGAACTACCCACAGGCTTCCTCTATGTAGGGTTGTCTCATACAGTCACCCTAATGGCCAGGATCATCCACAGGGAACCGAGCTAGGTGACTGTATAGCCAAAGTTGGCAGTTACAGATTGTGCAAGTAACAGGTCCCACGTCGGTCTCACAATGTAGTCATGGGTTTGACCCATTTTCTTGCCAACTGTACTCTATGATCCGGTGTAAGAACTTGCTGCAAAAGGCCTAAATAGGTTTCGTTTCCATAGAGAAAAAACTGGCAGTATCAGGCCTTGAAGGCACGTAACTTCATCCTTCAGCATAGGTACCAGCACCTCCAAATGCTATTGTTGACTGAGTTCATGGCTCCTACTGCTAGATTATGGACTGCACTACCAAGGTATGTATAGCTCTTTGTGACTTCAACGTCCTCACCACAAGCCTGTATCGACTGAATAGGAGCTCTAATCCCGGGGGCTTCGACTCCCTGCACCAGAGCCACCAGAGATTCCAGATACTCAAATAGGATTGTCAGCAAAGTCGAGGCTCGTGACCGTGTTATTCCCCAGTGTTGCTCCACAGTGACTTGTGATAGTAGCTCTGCCCATTAGCCTGTCTATGCATGTTGGTGCAAGGACACAGCCTTATCTCATTCCTGATTTAACAAAAAAGAAGCTTGACTGGCACCCACCACACTTTACAGCACTTTCAGTATCAGTATGACACTGAGGGTGACGAGCGGTTGCGAGTGTGAGAGGGTGACACACTGAGGGTGACGAGCGGTTGCGAGTGTGACACTGAGGGTGACGAGGTGTGTGACACTGAGGGACGAGCGGTTGCGAGTGTGACACTGAGGGTGATGAGCGGTTGCGAGTGTGACACTTAGGGTGACGAGCGGTTGTGAGTGTGACACTGAGGGTGACGAGCGGCTTGCCATTAAATCAATAATCTGTGTTGGAATTCCCGTCAGAATCTCCCATAGCGATTCGCCACAACCAGTCTATGATCATTGCCACAGAACTCGGCACCCCTGAAAACCCTGCAGTTCTGGAGGACCCTCCAGCGAGTGCAAACAAGAATGTGGTCGATCTCCTTAGCCACAGTACCTGTATCCCTATGCCAAGTCCAGTGATGCAGGTTAAATCACTGATACCAGGATCCAGAAATCCTCAATCTCAGGGATCTAGTAAAGTCCCGGAGAAGGAGGCAGCTCTCATTGCTGAGATTAGCTTCCAAGCCACAGGGACCGACAGACATCTCGTAGCCAGTTCGATCACAGCTGGATATCACATTGAAGTCATGCAATGCGAATGTCTTGTTGCGAGGTTTAGGGCGAGGTAATTGAGAGCCCTAGGCCCTGAGCAGGCAGGAGAATTAAACTCAAGTTGCAGAGAAGACTGTGAAGTGTGTCTATTTTTGGCAAGAACTGCGGCATAAATGCAAAATGAGAAACGTAGCTTGGCCGGGTCGTCCGCGGCTGAGTGCGCTGATTGAGCGACGGCTCCATCGTTATCTCCCGCATTGCGGCGAATCAACACCGCGGACCTCGGCTGCTTGCCGGCCAGCTAACTCGGTGTAGGGGCAATTATGCAGCAAGCAAGGTGCGGACCGGTGAGTGAGGTTAGGCAAGTACATAGCGAGGCTGTGCCGGTGTCGAGGTGATTGTGGCGTCCGCCACAATACCTCTCCCTATCGAGGAAGAAAAGACTTCAGAGCGAGGATCCAGGGGCAGGTCCAGAAAACTTTCTGGTGGGGGCACAAGGGGTAAAAACAATAATCGGGGGGGGGCGCCAGATTATATATACAGGGGACATTACGATGAGTCAATGACCATTGGGGTGGCCAATCAGATTGCAGGGGGGCAGGTGCCCCCCGTGCCACCATGGAAGCCTGGCCTCTGCGAGGATCCAGTGCGGGCGAGACTGGCGTCCGGATCTCGTCTTGGTGGCGTCATCATGGTGAAAAGATGAACTTGGCCGTCTAGTGTGGTGTAGGGTGGGTGATGAGAGCGGGTTGGTCTGCTGGCGGCGAATTGCCGGGCTCCCTGGCGGAGGTCCTTTAGCTGAGTGTTGCTCAGGCCGTTGTTGGGGAAGAATTCTCAGGGCACGACGAGGGGCTGGTCATGCTGGCATTGCAAAGGTTGGCAATGGCCAGGTGTATTGCTAGGAGCTCTCAGTTGGATGCCAGGGGCTGTCGTCTGCCATGGATTTCTTACTCCAGGGTGGCTCCTACCGCAACTCTGCAGGTGTCTGTGGTGAGGTAGAGCTGGGCGTTGGGGTGGTCGACTGCGTTGGTCGGTGCTATTTCCGTGTTGGTGGCCACCTTCCATGTTGTTTTGGATGTCTTCGAGGCTTGCAGCTACATCCGTTGAGGCAATGGTAGACCGCGTTGCCGAACCGCTTGTGGTACGAGCAGATACCGTCAGCGGCAAGGAATCGGATGAAGGGCCTCCGGATGGTGATGGACCCTCAGGCAGTTGCTGTGTTGATGTCGGTACTGGCCGACGGAGCTGTTGATTGAGGGCGGGTTTGCCGATGAGCCTCCATTAGTGCGTTGGCTCTGGTGAGGAGGACTTCAATGGCTGTCTCGTCCGAGTCGTGGACCTTCTCTCTGATGTTGCCGGGGAGAGAGCGGAGCCAAATTTCTTTTTTAAGGTACA
>NW_020869218.1:109220-131720 GCF_003789085.1 Penaeus vannamei
AAAGGTGGCTTCCACCCTGAGTGACTGCCCAAGGCTGTCTGAGTAGTAGCTTAGAACTTCCCGTCTTTATGGCAGGATGACAGATTACCCCTGCTATCGAGGGAACTGAAGCGGTTAAGGTGGCTGCCCTCCCGAGTGAGAAAAACCTGGTAGCACAATCAGTATGAGTGAGCACACCTATTACTGGTCGAGCTGGAGTGAAAGTGACCCTCTCCAGCCGACTTCAACCTTCGGTACTAGAGGTCTAGGGCTCTCAATTACCTCGCCTAGGCCTCGCAACATTGGTGACCCCGGAAACATGAACTCCAATGCAGCCACCCTCTTCACAGAAGTGAATTCCGCCTCCATCCGCCTTCCACCCTTTTCACCAAATGAAGAAGCCCTTACATGGTTTCGAAGAGCCGAAACCAGTTCAGTCTCAAGAGCATCAAAAAGCGACCACCAAATAGGTCACGTCATTGATGGCCTTACCTGAGAAGATTTTCCCAAAGAATAGCTCCCTGGTTAGATACCCAGCCAGACGAAATTGACGTACGAACACATGAAGCAGCTTGAGTTTTCTCTTTCGTCTTTCCCAGGCTAAGGAGGGAATCAAGCAAACCTGCACGTAAGATTTGCGCTTGACATTTAGAAGTAAACTCGACCTAATGGGATAAGGAAGGGAATAGGGAGAGGGGAAGGAAAATCGAGAGGAAGAGGGGAAGAAAGGAGAAAGGGAGAATTAGGGAAGGAAATGAATATGGATGGGGGAGAAGATGAGGGAATAAAGATAGGTAACATTGGAGAGGAAGAAGGTGAGAGGAGGGACGAAAGGGGGGAAGGAGAAAGGAAATAGGAAGATGATGAAATAAGGAAAGGAGTGAGGGTTGACAGGGATAGAAAAAGGGACGACCAGAAGGAAGAGATGCATGTTGAGGAGAGAAGGAGGATAGAGAGACGGGGAGAAATAGTGGGAAGAAAGGAAGGAGGATAGAGAGACGGGGAGAAAGAGAGGAAAGGGAGGAAGGAGGATAGAGAGACGGGGAGAAAGAGAGGAGAGAGACCGTAAGGAGGACAGAGAGACGGAGATAAAGAGAGAATTGAAGTAAGGTGATAGAGAGAAGGGGAAAAAGAGGGGAAGGGCACTAAGGATGATAGAGAGACGAGGAGAAGGAAGGGAAAGGGAAGTAAGGGAGATAGAGAGACGAAGAGAAGGAAGATAAAGGAAGTAAGGGAGATAGAGAGACGAAGAGAAAGAAGGGAAATTAAGTAAGGGAGATAAAGAGACGGAAAGAACTAAAGGAGATAAATAGACGAAGAGAAAGAAGGGAAAGGAAGTAAGGGACATAGAGAGACGGAAAGAAGGAAGGGAAAGGAAGTAAGGAAGATAGAGAGACGAAGAGAAAGACGGGCAAGGAAGTAAGGGAGATGGGGAAAAAAATGAAGGGGGAGGGGGGAGGGGGGCTGGAGGAACCTTGTATCACTCCCCGCGGTACCTGGTGCCGGTGAATCCAACGCGACCAAGCCAAGAGCGGAGGTACCCTGTTAAATGTGAATATTCAGGAGGATGTTTCGTGAATATTTTTTCATATATATATGTTCTTTTCCCCCTCGCAGCAACAAGGCCCTAGATGGAGGGGGAGGAGGGAGGTGGGGTGGTTTAAAGGGTAGGGTTGGGGTGGGGGAGTGGCGTAGCGAAGAGGGGGGGTGGGGATAGTAAGGAAGGGTATAGTTCCATGTGAATATTTGAGGGATATTTGAAGACGAGGAGGAGGAGGAGGAGGAAGGGGGGGGGTAGTAGGGGGTTGGATGGCGGTGAATATTTATCGTGGTTCTTTTCGCTTTAGGCTATGTTCGTTCGTGTGTTTGTTCGCATTTTTGGTTTTAAAATGGGCTCCGTTTATGAGTATTTTCTTTTGTTTTATTAATTTTGAGGAGGGAGAACAATGACTGTATTTTTTTTGTTTATAAAAAAAAATTCTCCCTTAAAGATAATTATATACCTAAGTCTAGAATTTTGTATATAAGGATATGGTATGTATTTTTTAAAGCTTCCTTTAGCGTGAGTACTCCTCGTAGAAAATGGTTTATTAAGTTGTTTCTTTTCTTATGCTGGGTGGCGATGGGGGGGGGGTAAAGAGAGGGGGTCGAGGGGGAGGGGGGTTAAGACACTCTTGGGAAAGGTCTCTTAGGACAGGTCTCGCTCTTCCTTTTGTTTGTTTGTTTGTTTGTTTGTTTGTTTATGATGATTTTGAAGAAGAAAAAAAATAATGGGCGGAATGAAAAAGAAAAAAATGAGTGGAAGTTATTTATTTATTTATTTATTTATTCATTTATTTTTGTTTGTTCACTTTTTAATTTATTAGCTTTGGTTTGATAATTACACTTCGTGGTTGTTGTGACGAAGAGGAACCTAAAAATAGACAAACACAAACACAAAGGCAAGTTCCTTCTTCTCTTCGCCATACTTACCTTCCTTATATTTTTTTTTCGATTTTTAAAGCGAAGAGAAGGATGGAAGAAAGGAATAGATAGGCAGATAAACAGATAGATAGATTGAGAAAATCCCTTCAGATTGTAGAGAGAACGAAAAGAAGGAAATGTAAATACAAGATATAGATGCATAGATGAATAGGTGACACTAAACAAACAGAAGGATAGATAGATAGTTAGAGACCAAAGAGAAGGATAGATAGATAGTTAGAGACCAAACAGAAAGATTGATAGTTAGAAACCAAAGAGAATGATAGATAGAGTAGAAACCAAAGAGAAGTTTAGATATATAGAGACCAAAGAGAAGATAGATGGAGACCAAACAGAAGGATAGATAAGACAAACAGAAGGATATATAGATTGAGACCAAACAAAAGGATAGATTGATAGAGACCAAAGAGAAGGATAGACAGATAGATAGACCAAACAGAAGGATAGATAGTTAGAGACCAAAGAGAAGGCAAGACAGATAGACAGAGAAGGATAGTTAGAGACCAAATAGAAGGATAGATAGAGACCAAAGAGAAGGATAGATGGAGACCAAACAGAAAGATAGATAGTTTGAGACCAAACAGAAAGAATAGATAGATTGTTAGAGACCAAACTGAAGGATAGATAGTTAGAAACCAAACGGAAGAATAGATAGATTGTTAGAGACCAAACAGAAGATAGATAGTTAGAGACCAACAGAAGAATAGATAGACAGATAGAGACCAAACAGAAGGATAGATAGACAGATAGACTAGATAGACAGTTAGAGACAGTCCCTTTAATTTAGACATTCCCAGCGTATCCCTAATTAGAGGTAAAAGAAGGGTTTGTGTTATTTCGCAAATGCACATACATCTTGTGAGACGTTGGCAGACACTGGCAGACGGGGGGGGGGGTCTTGCACACACCCAAGGCCCCTAGACGGTCTTGGTTGTCTGTTGTCTGTCGGCGAAGGTGAGGGGAGTTTTTTCTTTTTCTTTTCTTTTCTTTTCTTTATTCTTTTTTTTTTCCTATTTTTTTTTTTTTTTTTTTTTTTTTGAGGGGGGTAGGTGGATGGAACTTTTTTGTTATTTGTTATGTTGTGGTTTTTCTTTCTTTTTTTTTCTTTTCTTTTTCCGTGTTGCTCTTTTCGTTTTCTTCTCGGTGGCTGTTTTTTTCTTTTCTTTCTCTTCTCTTCTTTTTCGTTGTCATTATCAATATGTATTTTCTTGTGCCTTGTTTTCGATTTATTTATCTATTTTTTTTAGTATGTTTTCGGTACCATTTCCTTTCACTATATATACGCTGATTATTTTCTTATTATAATTAGGCTTTTGTGACTGCCCTGTCGTTCTTTCGGTGGTAAACGCACATGCAGGTTTAAAACCCCATTACCTTAAATAAAATTGCCCCCCTCCTCTCACCCTCCCCCTCCCCCCATTCTAGAAAAATTGAGTTGGAATTAGGTACTTGTTGGGTCAAGGATTAAGGTAAAACAATTTTAAAAGGTTCGTTTTTTTTTAGATAATTATTATTTGTTGTGTTTTTGTTAATTTAAGTTTGTTTATTTGTTTACTGAATTACTTTTTTTTTTTTAATGAAATGATGATGCGCGCCATATGACCTTTCTCACCCAGACCTCGGCCAGAATTAGAATTAATTACTTTTAATAAGGCCAAGTGTGTAAGTTTTAATTACGTGTATGAGATATGATTACTTATGCTAATATTCCCTACTCGAGCTGAGGGAGAGGGAGGGAGGGAGGGAGAGGGAGAGAGAGAGAGGAGGAGGAGGAGGAGAGAACACACACACACACACACACACACACACACACACACACACACACACACACACACACACACACACACACACACACACACACACAGAAAGACAAACTGATATAAAGGGAGAGAGGGAGAGTGACAGACAGACATAAAGAGTGAAAAGAAAGAGAGAGGGAGAATAGATGATCGAGAAACAAGCAGACGTAAACACACACACACACATATCAGTCAATCAATCAAGCACCTCCCCCCTACCCTACCCCTACACCCACCCCCACCCCCATCCCCTTAAACCCACACACATCCCTTTCGAGTATTTAATAGACTCCTGATTTCCACCCAATTCCACCCAATACCGAGGGAAGAAATCCGAAATAAATCAAGCCACTCGCAGGTCCAATATTCAGCGATAAATATATAGACACTGCTTGTTAGTCGTCCATCTTTGCCAATCGTGGCACGTCCGAACAGCGGTGTAATAATGCCTCGGAAAAGATGGGAAAGTGGATTGGAGGAGGGAGGTGGGGGGGAGGTGAGGGGAGGGGGAGCTTTTGTGGCGGGGTGGATGCGGATGGGTCTGTGTGTCTGTTTGTTTTGTTTGTTTGCTTGTTTGTATGGCTGGTTGGGGGGTATTTCTGTTGGGAGGTAGGAGGGGGGGGTTTGTGGCGGGGTGGATGCGGATGGGGTTGTGTGTCTGTTTGTTTTGTTTGTTTGTTTGTATGGTTGGTTTGGGGGGTATTTTTTTGTTTCTGTTTGTATGTTCCAGTGGCGGTTTCTGTCATGGTGGTTGGTGTCTGTTTCCATTTCTGTTTTTTGTCTGTTTTCTATTTCTGTTTTGTTTGTTTCCACTTCTGTTTATGTCTGTTTGGTGTCTTCTTCCATTTCTGTTTATGTCTGTTTTTATTTAGTTCTGTTTCTCTTCGCCTTGGGTGTGTCTGTGTCTCTTTGTCTTTGTGTCTCTGTGTCTACGTGTGCGTTCGGAAGGGCGTGGGAGAAGTAGATGACAGGCGGGGGATGTAGCAAACCCTTTGATTACCCCTCCCTCCCTCCCCCTATCCTTCCCCTTCCTTCCTGTACTCCCCTCCCCTCTATCCCTCCTCCTATCATTCCGCCTCCTCCTCTATCCCCTATCCTTCCCCCCTCCTTCCTGTACCCCCTCCCTCTCCCCTATCCATCCCCTCCTTCCTATCCCCCTCCTCCCCCTGTCCCTCCCTCCCTCCCCCCATCTCCCCCTCCTCCCTCTATCCCTCCCTCCCTCCCCCCATCCATCCCCTCCTCCCCTCTATCCTTCCCCTCCCTCCCCCCATCCTTCTCCTCCTTCCTGTACCCCCTCCCCTTTATCCCTCTCCCCCCTATCCTTCCCCCTCCTTCCTGTGCCCCCTCCTCCCCCCCTCCCCTCTATCCTTCCTTCACCCCCCCTCCCTCCCCTCTATCCCCCGCACCTGCGTAAAGCCCCCCAATGGAATTTGCAAGAAGATGAAATTAGCTCCATCATCCCGCCCGTGCTTGGCGGACAAACGCAGCCGGGCGTGCAAATCAACGAATTGTTTCTCCCCCCTTCCCCCTTCTTCTTCTTTTTCTTCTTTTCTCTCTTACCTCTTCCTTTCCTCTACTTTTCCCCTGTCGTCTGGTTCTGGGAAGAGAGAGAGGAGGGTGGGAGGGAGGAGGGAGGGAGGGAGATGGAGAGAGAGGCAGAGAAAACACAGATAGATAGAGGAAGAGAGGAAAGAGGGAGTGAGTGAGAGAGAGAGAGAGAGAGAGAGAGAGAGAGAGAGAGAGAGAGGAAGAGAGAGAGAGAGAGAGAGAGAGAGAGAGAGAGAGAGAGAGAGAGAGAGAAGGAAGAGAGGAAGAAGAAAATAGGCACGCAAGAGATCCTCTTTCGCGTAGGTGGGGTGTAGTGTCCCGGCCGTAATGGAAGGCTTAAAACCGACTTTTATAGCTGGATGTGGTGGGGGAGTGATAGGGGGAGGGGATGGTGAGGGAGGGAGGAGGAGGGGGCGGAGAAGGGTGGGTGTAAGGGAGGGAGGGGAGGGGGAGGAAGGGAGAAGAGGGGTTGGGTGCAGGGGAGGGGAGGGGGAGGGAGGGGAGGAAGAGGGAGAGGGAGGGAGAAGGGTTGGAGGAGGATGGAGGGAGGAGGAGGAGGGGAGGAAAGGGGTTGGGAGGAGGATGGGGAGGAGAGGGGGGGTGGAAGGAGGGAGGGGAGGAGAGGGGGTTGGGGCAGGGGGAGGGAGGGGACAGGGGTGGGGAGGGGGGGAGGGCGGAGAAGGGGTTGGGTGGAGGGAGGGAGGGGACAGAGGGTGTTGGGTGCAGGGGGAGGTAGGGAGGTGGACTTGCCGAAATGTTGGGGAATATATAAACCCCTTTTTGATGCCTCGTAATGCAAGGGGTTTTGATCCTTACGTCATAGAGAGGTGGGGCAGGGGGGAGGTGGGTGGTTGGGGTGGGGAGGTGGGCTTCCTCCCCCATGTTTCCATCTCATCCTTTCCCTCCTCTTATGTTCTTTTTTTGTTTGTTTGTATTTTGGATTTTGGGGTTTCTTTTCTTCTTATTCTTATCGGGTTTCTGGTATTTATGTAATCTAAAGCATGATTTGATTTTTATTATTAGTGTTACTTGTTTTTTTATCAAGTTCACTCTCACCTATTCCCTTGTTCACACACACACACACACACACACACACACACACACACACACACACACACACACACACACACACACACACACACACACACACACACACACACACACACACACACACACACACACACACACACACACACACACACACACACACACACACACACACACACACACACACACACACACCACACACACACACACACACACACACACACACACACGAGATCTATATCGGCAGACTGACCACTACGTTCTGCTGGTACAGAATGTGTAATTAATAACACATTGTTCTTCTTTGTTCCAGGTATGCAACTTCCGCGAGAAAGGTCAAAGAAGGTCGAGGATGTGGCAAGTTTTTTTGTTTTTCTTTTCACGTTATTGTTACGTTTGAAAGGTCATTTTTTTAAAAAAGGGGAAAAAAAGGGTAGGTGGCATCTCGAAGGGAGAGTTTCCATTGTTTTTTTTTTTTCGGCGGGTAATGGTAGTGTTATTAATTAATATGTACGGAAAGGTTAATACTTGATGGTGTAATTATATGTCGTTATGAATATGTATTTATATATATTTCCTGTTTGTCAGAGTTTTCGCACGATAATCCTTGCCAAAAGTTTATTGAAGGTTTATGTAGCTCCCTATTTTGCATGTGAGCTATCAAATTGGATTTTCTCAACGATATAGTAGATAAATACGATAATTGGATTTTTCATGTAGCTCCCTATTTTCCATGTGAGCCATTAGATTGAATTTTCTTAACGATATAGTAGATAAAGACGATAATTAAGAAGTGTTTGTAATGATGATCTCGTAATTTGCATATTATACAAGATTAAGATACAATATTATATATTAGTAAGCTTTTAATAGATTGCATATTAATATCTATATAGCTATCTATATTTTTAAAAATTATATGTTATACCCGTAAGACGATTTCAGATAGCTATCTATATTTAAAAATTAAAATATGTTATACTCGTAAGACGATTTAAGATATGATTTGAAGATAATAAAGGCAGATGGAAAGCATCGTTATTCGGCCCGTTGGTCCCGAGAATGGGCCAGGGTGGGGGTGGGTGGGGTGGTGGGGGTTGGGGGTGGTCTGAGGTGGGCGCGCGTTCCTTGGTCGGCCATTTGCAGGGCTGCCAACCTGCCGCTTTTCCCGCTCGCGCCAAAAACCTGGACGTCGCCAGCGCGCCTCTCCTCCACATTTCAATCACTCCCATTTGCAACGATTAGCGGGCAATTCCATTAAATCTGGCGGGGAAGAATGGGTGATGGGAGGGGAGTGGGGTGGGGGTGGTGGTGGAGGGGTTCGAGAGCTTAACTTCATTAGCGCGTCGCGGGGGTAGGCGAGGTCTTGGCAGCCCTGGGGGTACATCGCTTCGAAAAATGGGAGGGAAATTTCGGGTCACTTCCCTAAAATCCTTGGTGTGCGGGCTACTCCCTTGCGCTCTCCTTGTTCTCTTCTCTTCTTTTTTTTTCGCTTTTCTCTCTTCTCTCTCTCTCTCTCTCTCTCTCTCTCTCTCTCTCTCTCTCTCTCTCTCTCTCTCTCTCTCTCTCTCTCTCTCTCTCTCTCTCTCTCTCTCTCTCTCTCTCTCTCTCTCTCTCTCTCTCTCTCCCTCTCCCTCTCCTCCTCCCTCCCTCCCTAACTCTCTCTCCCACTCCCTACCCTCCCTCCCTCCCTCCTCTCCCCTCTTCTTCCTCTCTTTTCTCTCTCTCTCTCTCTCTCTCTGTGTCTCTTTTGCGTATCCGACCAACTACAAATCGCGCTACTCTGCAAGCTGTAATTTTAAGCGGGGAGAATTTTTTTTTCAAAAGCCTTTCAGCAAAAGTGATATTGTCTTCCGCGATCGACTCCCGGGTGCGTGATGGGGGCGAAGCGCTGCCACGGGACATCGATTTCATTGTATTATTTATTAGGTGTGTTTTTTGTTTGTGTTTTTTGTTTTTTTCGCACGTACTCGATTATCCGGTTACGCATATATGCTGAGAGAGGGGGAGGGGGGAGGGGGAGGAGGAGGAGGGATGGGGGAGGAGGAGGAAGGAGGAGGAGGAGGGATGGGGAGAGAAAGGGATGAGAGAGAGGGAGAACACACACACACACACACACACACACACACACACACACACACACACACACACACACACACCACACACACACACACACACACACACAAGTGCATGTCTGCCCCCCCCTCCCCCCCCCTTCCTCATATGATTAGAATCCGAAGCCAAATAAAAAAGTGCAATCAGAAATTTGCATGCTGATAGCTTCTAATCTCGCGAAGTACAATCCAATCATTTTCCAAAAAAAAAAAAAAAAAAAAAAAGGACGAATTAAGATGGCAAAATACCGAAATGTAATGATAGGGGGGGAGGAGATATTGGAGATATTCATTAATTATGATTTTTTCTCTCTCGAAGCGTTGCTCCTTCCGAGAACACGAGGAAGGGGGCAGTGAATTTAATTAAGGAATCGAGGAGAATCGGTCACTGAATTTGACGTGAATGTGATACGCGCGCAGCTGTGGGAGGTTGATTCGATGTTAGTTACTGCGGGTAAATATGAGGTTTTGGGGGGGGATCCTTCATTTTCGTGTTAATCTTTATCTCGTCTCCTCATTTATCTCATTCTTGCCTCATTCTCTCGCGTTTTTCTTTTTTTGTTTCGTCTTCTTCTTATGAGGAAGTGATTTTCTTTACTAAGCTTGTCCCTACTCTGTCTTGTCTCGGGTTGTCCTTCTCTGTTCTCTTCTGTTGTCTTCTTTACTCTCTCTCTCTCTCATGCCTTTCTTTTCATCTCTGTCTCTCTCTGTCTCCCTCCTTTTCTTCCCCCGTTTTCTTATCTCTTTTTCTCCTTCGTGGTATATGGTATTCATGTCTAGTTGTTTGGAATGTCATAAGACCAGTGTGTCTGTGTATGTGTGTGTGTGTATTCATGTGTATTCATTTCACGTCTCCCTCTCTATCTCTCCATCCATCTTCCATTTCCATCTTCTCCTTCTTCTTCTTGTTCTTCTTTGTTCGCAACTTCTCCATTATTTCCTTTCCGTTCCTCTCTCTCCCTTATTTTCCCTTCCTCTCTCGCCCTTATTTTCCCTTCCTCTCTCTCCCTTATTTTCCCTTCCTTTCTCCCTTATTTCCTCCTCTCACTCCCGTATTTCCCTTCTCTCTCTCTCCTCCCCTCCCTCTCTCCCTTCTTTCTCTCTGCTTCGCCTCTCCCCCTTCGTCCGGCGCCGAGACCAGACACCGCCGAGGCCGAGCATCTTGCAAGGCGCTGGCTGTTCCCCCGGACGGCTTGGACGTGGGCTGATATTGCTCGGGTCCTTCGCACGCCCTCGCTCCTGTTCTTGTTCTCTGGCTCGCCTTTTCTCGTCTTCGTTTCTCTTTTTTTCTGTCTCTCTTCTCTCTCGTTGTTCTTTTTGTGTCTCTGTCTCGCTCGCTTTTTTTTCTTTCTTGATTTCTTGTTTTTTTTCTCTTATTTCTTTCTCTCTTTCTTGATTTTTCTCTTTTCTTGTTTTCTCTCTCTCTCTCTCTCTCTCTCTCTCTCTCTCTCTCTCTCTCTCTCTCTCTCTCTCTCTCTCTCTCTCTCTCTCTCTCTCTCTCTCTCTCTCTCTCTCTCTCTCTCTCTCTCTCTCTCTTCTCTCTCTCTCTCGGTCTATTTTTCTCTCACGCTCGCACGTACACACACACACACACACACACACACACACACACACACACACACACACACACACACACACACACACACACACACACACACACACACACACACACACACACACATGCATATTTTCCTTTCTTTGTTTCGCTCTCGTTTTCTGTTTATTTCTCTCCGATGACCAAGAATGATAAATAAAAGACGGAAAAAATAACACGAAAATAAAAGGGAGGAAAACACACACACAAGAGAGGCATTCGACGTTGCTGTGAACAGACGTGTCTTTTCGTGTTTGTTCACACCGTGTTCATCGAGGAAGGGGGAGGGGAGGGGGGAAGGGAGAAGAAGGGGGAAAGAACTGTTTGTGGTTGCCAGTTCTTTTTTTTTTCTTTCTTTCTTCTTTCTTCTTTTTCTCCTTTTTTGTGTTTTTCTTTTCGTAGAGGTTCGTCATGTTGTGTGCGTTGTGTGTGGGGGGGGGGGGGGGGGGCAGAAGGGTTGGGGAGGAGGGGGGGTGGGAGGTGAGGGGGGGGGGGGGGGGGAGGCGACGATGGGGCGTGATAGATAAAATAAACCTTGATTATTGAGGGTTTATGGCGGGAACCCATCGCTATAACATTTGTTTGGTGCCCCTTCTGGTCCGTTTTTTTTTTGTAGGCCTACCGCGCGCTCTTGATCGTGTCCGCTTTTGTGTTTCCGTGATGGATCTCTCGGCCTTTTTTTTGTTGTTGTTTTGTTATTTAGTGGTGTTGTCTCTTTATCTGTTCTGGCGTTGTTGTTTTTTTCTCATTATTTTTCTTTCTTTATTCATTGTCTCTTTCTTTCTTCCTTTCTTTTTTCTTTCTTCTCTTCTCTCTCTTCTCTTTTCTCTCTCTCTTCTCTCTTCTCTCTCTCTCTTCTCTCTCTCTCTCTCTCTCTCTCTCTCTCTCTCTCTCTCTCTCTCTCTCTCTCTCTCTCTCTCTCTCTCTCTCTCTCTCTCTCTTTCTTTTCTTTCTTCTCTTCTCTCTTTCTTACCCTTTAATTTAGCCTCGCCGCCTCCTCCTCCTCCTCACTCCTTTCCTCCCTCCTCCTCTTCCTCCTCTCCTCTTTTTCCTCCTTCATCCCCCGGTTTCCCCGCTTTGCTTGTGCTCATATTACGTATCGTATTTTTAGCCTTTATTTTGTGTTGATTAAGATAATCTTTTACCCAAGATTATTTTTAATGGGGAAGGGTGGAGGTAATTTGGAAACCTCCTGCCTCCAGTTCTCTCTTTCTTTGTCCCTCTTTCCTCCTTCGCCATTCTCCTCCTTCCTTCGTTGTTTTCCCTCTCTTCCTTTTCTCCCTCTCTCTCTCTCACTCTGTTCTTTTTCCTTCTATTTCTGTTTCTTCCCTCATTACTTTCTTCGCTTCCTCCCTCCCTCCCTCTTCCCTCCTCCTCCCTCTCTCGTCCCTCTTCTACCCTCCTCTTCTCTCTTCCTGTCTCTCTCCTTCCACCACCCAATTTTCCTTCCTCTCTTTCCTCCCTTTCCTCCTTTCCTCCCTCCTTCCCTCCCTTCCTCCCACCTTCCCTCTTCCTCCCTCCCTCCTCCCTCCCCCCCCCTTCCCACCCACCCCTACCCAATTTTTCCTTCTCTCTTTCCTGTCTCCCTCCCTCCTTCTCCTCCCTCCCTCCCACCCACCCAAATTTCCTTCTCACTCCTCCCTCCCTCCCTCCCTCCCAATCCTTCTCTTCCCTCCTCCCTCCCCCCTCCCTCAAAGGCGTATGCGTCGGTCGTTAAAGCGAAGGAAAGTGGGCGTTAGTTAGTGACGCGAAGGTTCTCTGCTCTGCGTCGGTGCCGGGCCAGAGGAGGAGGAGGAGGAGGAGGAGGAGGGAGAGGAGGAGGGCGAGGGTAGTGACTTTGATATGGAAAGTTATCCTGACAGTTTCATTTAACTTTGAAGGGGAAAATGCCGGGGATCTCTCTCTCTCTCTCCTTTTTCCTTTTTTTCGTTTTTTTTTTCTTATCCTTCTTCTTCTTCTTCTAGTAGTTCTTCTTAGCTATATTCATCCTCTTGATCTTCTGTTTCTTCTTCTTCTTAACTATCTTATTCCTCTTAAGCCTCTGCTTCTTCTTCTTCTTCTTAGTTATCTTAATCATCTTCTTGGTTTTTACCTTCCTCTTCTTCTTGGCCTTCATACCTTCGTCTCATTTCTCTTCTTCTTCTTCTTCTTCTCCTTCTCTTCCACTTTCTCTTCTCATAGGCCTTCCTTTTCTTCTTCATATCCGCCGCTTGCTCCTTTTTTTTCCTTCTTATTTTCCTTTTCTTTTTTTATCGCGTCCTCTGATTGGCTCGTTCCTTCGTTCTTGGCGCTGCTGCCTTTGTCTTTGTTTCTCGCCGTAATTTCTCATTTTGTTCTCTCTCTTATTTTGCGATTGGGAGGGTGAATATTGGTTCGTTGGGAGGAGCTTCGATATTGTTTGTTTTTTTTCTTTTCTTTGTTTTTCTGGGAGATATTTTTATTGTGCATTTGATTTATCTTGTCTTTTGTTTACCTTTTATTGTATTTTTTTCTCTCGTTGTGTTTTATCCTTTTGTTCTGGTTCTGTCGCTCTTTCCATGTCCTGTGCCTTCGTGTTCTATCCCTCTTATTTTCCTCTTCATTCTCTTTATCTTCTCCTCCTCCTCCACCTTCTCTCCCCCCCTCATCCTCCTCCTCCTCCTCCTCCTCCTCCTCCTCCTCCTCTCCTCCTCCTCCTCCTCCTCCCCACCTCCACCTCCTCTCCCCCCTCACATCTTCCTATTCATTTTCTTCCTCCTCCTCCTCCTCCTTATCCCCTCACCTCTCCACCTTCACCTCCTTTTTCTCTCCCCTCACCTCTTCCTATTCTTTTTTTCCTCCTCCTTATCCTCTCACCTCTCCACCTCCTCTGCCCCCCCCCCCCTCTCTTTCTGCTTCCGCGCCTTCACATTTCCCAATATACGGTCCGGTTTCCCCTCTTTTTGTTCCCCTTATTGTCAGGTCATTGCCCTCTTCGCGGAGTCTATTCATGCCTGCCATCTTCCTTGTAAGTTTCCCCTCATGCCTGTCATTTCCCCTTCTATGCCTCTGGCACTCTTCTTCTTTCTTCTGTCTGTCTGTCTTTTCTTTCTTTCTGTCTTTCTGTCTACTCTCTCTCTCTGTTCTCTCTCTCTCTCTCTCTCTCTCTCTCTCTCTCTCTCTCTCTCTCTCTCTCTCTCTCTCTCTCTCTCTCTCTCTCTCTCTCTCTCTCTCTCTCTCTCTCCTGTGGTCCCTTTATTCCTCACCTTCTTCCTTTCTGTGTCTCTCTATCTCCCTCTCTGTCCCAGTTCTCTTTCTCCCTTTATCATCTACCACACTCTCTTCTCTCGTTTCTCCCAACCTGTCTTTCTTATTTCTCTATCCCTATTATCTTCCTCTCTTTTTCATCTTACCTTTCCACTCTTTATAGTTATTGTTATCATCTGTCCTGTCTTCCCTTTCTCTCTTTGTCTTTCCGCCCTTCCTCTCCCTCTCTCTCTCCGTGCAGATCATTACCCTGTCACGATTCGCCAAGTGCCAACGTCGGTGCTTTGATTGGAAGTCGAAATGCAGTGATTGGCCAATCCGGCTTTTAGCGACGATCCCGCGTCTGTGATTGTGTGTCGGCGATCAGCTGATTCGGCCGGAGAGGGGGGTCGCGACTTCCTTGGTGACGATGTGTTTGTAAAAGGAGTCAGGAGTGTTGTTTTCTTTTTTTTTTCTCTCTCTCTCTCCCTCTCCTTTCCACCTTTCCTTTCCCTCTCCCTCTCCCTTCCCTCCCACCTTCCTCTCTCCCTCCCACCCTTCCTCAATCCCTTCCCCCTTCTTCCCTCACTCTCGCCTCCTTTACTCCCTCCCTCCTTCCCACCCACCCACCCACTCTCTCCTTATGCATAATATAAACCTCAACGGATTCATTACTTCTTGTCTTTTTTGTCCTCTCTCTCCCTCCCCCCGACGGTGATTTAAGAGCCTCGAGCAGAGCGCCATTTGCCGCCCGTCGCGCCATAGGCCTACCTGCGCCACGCGACCGTCTCACACACACCCCGAGAAGGCATTAGCTCCCGCCGCGTCAGGTGGTCCCGGTCATAAGTTAATATTCCCCCCCAGGTAGCTTGGCCTGATCCGCGGGCAGTCAGAGCTGTCACTAACCTAATCACGGGCTGTCAGATTCATCGAGTTGTGGGGGAGGGGGGTAGGGTGGGTGGGGGGGGGCGAGGGAAGGGGTGGTGTTTATCGATCTATCTGTCTGTCTGTAGGTCTTTTCTGTGTAGGCCTAATTACGTGTCTTTATATGCATGCGCGTACACAAAGAAGGGGAGACGGAGAGGGAATTGGAGGTTGTGGGATAGAAGAGAGAGAGAGAGAGAGAGAGAGAGAGAGGAGAGAGAGAGAGAGAGAGAGAGAGAGAGAGAGAGAGAGAGAGAGAGAGAGAGAGAGAGAGAGAAAAAACCCAAACAAAACCGTTTCTATCTCGCACGTGACTCTTCTGCATAGCTCCTTCGTCTGTCTGTCTCCCTCTTGCGGGAGGGGTGTGTAGGGGGTAGGGTGTGGGATGCGGAGACGGGGTGAGGCGAAGAGGGGGAGGGGGAGGGGCACGGTAAGGAAGGACCGGACCGGAAGAGGCATATCCGCACGAGGCTGCATAATGGACAGGCATTGGTATGCATGCACTCCGGGCTCCGAGTTATCTTTATATCTACCTCTGCTTCTTGGTATGCATTTCCGGCGGTCGGCTTGTAATTGACTGTTTATGCGCCTGCTTTATCGGTCGCTCGCTGTCCCGCCTTCGTGGCCGGGCCTGCGGGCCTCGCTCTCTTGGGGCGGCGGGGGGGGGGGGGTATGTATAGATGTGCGTGCGTATGTGTATGTATACGTCTATGTGTATATATACATATACGTATGTAGATATGAATACACATACATACATGCACACTCATGTACGTTCACACGCGCGTACACACACACACACACACACACACACACACACACACACACACACACACACACACACACACACACACACACACACACACACACACACACACACACACACACACACACACACACACACACACACACAGAGAGAGAGAGAGAAAGAGAGAAGGAAATAGATAATTTGTTCTCTGTCAAGCATGTTGCTTTAAACTCTCCCCAAGTTTAATGCTTTAAATATTGTCTTCCACAAATACATCCGAATCCTTATCTGTATACCTTCCGTCCTCCTCGCCCTTCCGCATCACAAGGAATCCCAGTTGCAAAAGAGTGTTGCAGAGAGAGAGCGCCCGCGACGGATGGGCGGAGAGGGGAGCCGTTGCTAAGTGGGCGTCTGCAGCCGGATTGCAAGCGAACCGTCGCCGTATGAATCTGGCGCGCGGTGTGTGTGCAACTGTGAAATATGGCAGGGTATCGGAAGTCGATGGTTGATCACAGCTTACGGGGCCGGCTAAGCAGTTGAGAGAGGACGTGGAAAACGAGGAAAACATTTATCAGTTGCAGTGGAAGGTTGCAGAGCGTGGCCGAGGGGGGTGGGGATGGGGAAGGGTGGGATAAGGGTAGGGTTAGTAGAGGTGGGTGGAGGGGGCGGGAGGGGTGTGTGGTTGGGGGGGGGACGTGGGTGGAGGGGGTGGGGGGGGAGGTATGGGCGAAGATCGTGGTTAGTGGTTTGTTTGTCTCTCTATTTTTCTTTCTTTTTTGTTATTTTATTCTCTCTCTCTCTCTCTCTCTCTCTCTCTCTCTCTCTCTCTCTCTCTCTCTCTCTCTCTCTCTCTCTCTCTCTCTTCTCTCTCTCTCTCTCTCTCTCTCTCTCCCTCTCCCTCTCCCCTCCCTCTCCCTCTCCTCTCCCTGCTGTCTGTCTGTCTTTCTCTCCTTCCGTCCCGCCCTTCCTCCCCGTCCGTGACGATTCCTTCACTTTCTTCGCCTCTTATTCCTATTCTTATTCTTTTTCCACTTCATCGGCGGAGGAAATTTGCGAATCTGTGTGTCTTCAATCTGGGGGGAACGTGTCTCGCGGAACAGGTGCACTCGGGACGCAGAAACACTTGATATTCTCGACGTGACGAGCACAGGGCGGAGGGACCCGGACGGCAGGTGCACCGCGGGGGGAAATACGTACATATTCGCTTGCGTGTACGTATTTGCAGGGCTGCGCACACGGACGCGCGCGTGGATGTGCATACTCGCGTTTGCAGGGACGTGTGCACGTACAATGCTCAGATTTACGAGTATTTTTTTTTTACCCGTTCACGAGTTTTTTTTTTTTTTTTTTTTTTTTTTTTTTTGTGTGTGTGTGTGTGTATGGTGTGTGTGTGTGAGTGAGTGAGTGAGTGAATGAGTGAGTTTGTGTGTGTGTGTGTGTGTATGTGCGTGTGTGTGCGCGTGTGTGAGTGAATAAGTGAATGAGTGTGTGTGTGTGTGTGGTGATGTATAGTGGGCGTCGTCCATAGCAGAGATGCATTATGATACCGGGTGGCGTGGCTTGTAGGCACAGCGAGGGCTCACTCAGAAAAATAAGATTGTGAAACGGATATTTTGTGGTAATTTACGAAAGCGAATATACTTGTTTAAAATTCTCTTACTAATGAAAGAACAAAATGCAATTAGTTATAGAACAATAGTTCTATATATATATATATATATATATATATATATATATATATATATATATATATATATATATATATATATATATATATAAGCAAATGTGAAAAAAATATGTGAATACTTTTTGTCGTTGTTATTGTTATTGTTGTTGTATGCGAGTTAACCACCATCTGTTCGCATTACGTTGTTGTACTTTATGCTGACATTATCTATCCACGCAAGGGTCCCGATGCTTATGTGGCAGTTCGGGAGGTGTTAATACTATCAAAAGTATAGCGTAATAGAGTATTAACTTCGTACCTTGTTTTACGGGCACATGATTACGTCCCCTTTGAATGGGCGTCGGGGATTCATGCCCGCTATAAAAAAGGGGTTCTGCGCCCTCTCGCTCACCCTTCGTGCGCCCTTATCTTGTAGTGGATGGTGATGGCGTTTGATGCACGAGGGGGGGGAGGGGGAGGAGGGGAGGAAGGGGAGGGTAGAGGGGGAAGGGAAGGATGGAGGGGGGAGGGTGGAGGGGGGAGGGAAGGGTGGAGGAGGGGGGAGGAGGGAAGGATGGAGGTGGTGGGGGGAAGAAGAGGAGGAAGGGAAGGGTAGGAGGTGGAAGGGTTTGAGGAGCGGAGGAAGGAGTTGCGAGAGATAGAGGGGAAGAGGGTCATGGGGAAAGATAGGGGATGGCGAAAGCTGGAAGGGAAGAAAGGGGATGAGGATAGGGGAAGAAAGGATAGGGACAGAAGGGGAGATGGAAGCTAGGGACCTCGAAGAGAGGGGGTAAAGGAAGAGAGGGGAGAGTGTAAGACACCTAGGATTAGGAGAAGGAAAGATGAGGAAGGGGGGGCAGAGGGGAGAGAAAGGGAAAACAAAGGGGCGAGAATCCTATAGGAGAGAAGGAAATGCGAGAGAGAGAGAAGGGAAAAAGGGATAGGAGCGTTATGTGAACAAGGGGAAAAGCGGGGTGAGGGTCACGCCTCCTTTCCTCCCCCCCCCCCCCCTCAATCCCCTTCTCCTCCCCCCTCAATCCCCACCCACGCCTCGCCCAGGTAACACGTGATGTTATTACTGGCTAGGGATCAGAGGGAGGTGGGGGAAGGGGGGGGGGGGTGGCAATATCACTCTGCCAACGGAACCGTGTTGACGCTCCGGAAGCGAGTGGACTCCTTCTATCCTGCGGGATAAGCAGTATTGACTCGCAGGATGGCCAGTCTACCTTCTCACCCTCAGCCCCGTCACCCCCTCATCCCTCGCCACCCTCTCTACCTTCCCCCCCTCTTACCCTACATCCCCGCCACCTTCTCTACCCCCCCCCCACTTCTTCCCCCTCCTCCCGCTCCATATCTACCTCCCCCTCCTCACCCTACATCCCCCGTCACCCTCTCTACTCCCCCCCCTACCACCACCTCACCCAACATCCCCCGACAGCCTCTCTATCTCCCCCTCCCCTTCTTCCCCCTCCTCCCGCTCCATCTCTGCCACTTAATCTCTTCCTCCCTTCCTTCCTCCTCTTTTTCCCCTCTCTCTCTTCCCTAACTCCCTCTATTTCTCGGGATGAAATGGAAGTGATGTTGCATTATTTTTTATTTTTTTATTTTTTTTCATCTTTTTCTTTCTTTTTTATAGTGTTTGGGAAAATGACTTACACTTTTTTTTTTATTAAACTCTTATTCTTATATTTTTTTATATGAGAAGGTCGCGGTGATGATTTAATTTAATTTAATTTTTTATTTTTTTTATTTATTATTTATTATTATTATATATATATATACATATATATATATATATATATATTTTGAACTGTCACTTTGACTGATCGTCTTATTTCATTTTAATTTTATTTTTTTATTTGGAGACATCATTACCTATACTTCGTCACTCACTCCCTTAATCTATCTTTCCTTTTTTTCCCCTCTCTCCATGCTTCCATTCATCCCTCTCTTTTCCCTTATTCCTTCCTCTTCCCTTTCCACGTTCTTTTTCGTTTTCTCCTTCTTTGTATCCATCCCTCACTTCAAATCCCATTCCCCTTCTCTCCCTCTCTTCCTCCTTCCTCCTTCGTCTGCCTTAATCCTCCATACTCAGTCTCTCTCCCTTTCTCTCCTTCCATTCACTCTTTTCTGTCTTCCATCCATCCTCCGCGTCCTCCACTCCTCTCCCTTTCTCTTCTTCTCCCTTCCTTTAATCCTCAATTGCTTCTCGTGCACTCGCTCTCTCTCTCTCTCTCTCTCTCTCTCTCTCTCTCTCTCTCTCTCTCTCTCTCTCTCTCTCTCTCTCTCTCTCTCTCTCTTCTCTCTCTCTCTCTCTCTCTCTCTCTCTCTCTCTCTCCTCCCTCTCTCTCCCCTCTCTCTCTCTCTCTCTCTCTCCCCCTCTCTTCCTCCCTCCCCCCCCCATACGCGTGCACGTGCGTACGTAACCCCCCCCCCCCCCACCACCACCACCACCACCACCCCCAAGTTCCTCATTTATTTCCATGGCTGCGAAAATTATAATTGTTTTCTCGCGAGGTCGACCCGAGTGCGTGCTTAAACTTTAAAGTCCTTTTTCAGGTAACACTAAAGACTTTTTAATTCGTTCGCGAAGGTCTTTTCAAGCGATCGCCGTTTGCTCTTTGTGGGGGGGGGGGAAGGGCTAGGGTGGTGGGGGAAGGGGAAGGGGAGGAGAGAGGGGAAGGAGAGAAGGGGGATGGAGTGGTTAGGGGTGGGGGAAGGGAAGAGAGAGGAAGGGGGAAGAGAGAAGGTTAGGGGGTGGGGGAAGGGAAATGAGAGGGAGGAGGGAAGAGGTTAGGGGGGTGGGGGAATGAAGGGGGAAGGGAGGTGGTAAGGGGAAAGGGAAAGGGACAGGGGTGGGGGAGGAGGTAATAGGAGAAGGTATGAAGGGGATGGAGGTCGGGGGTGAGGTATATTGGTGGGGGAGAGGGAGGGGAGGAGAGGGGAAGGACCTGGGAAGGTTTGGGAGTGGGAAGGGGTGGGGGAGAAGGGGAAGGGGGTAAGGTAATAGGTGGAACTAGGGGGTAGGAGGGGGGTAGGGGGTTGGGAGGTATGCGTTGAATTATAAAATTGGTGTTGTTTTGGAAATTTCTATTTTACCGTTGGTGGCGTTTCCACTGCTTTTAATTATCGGATTGCCTAATATGGTTTTCATTCGTAATGCCTTTGTAATTTTATCGACCACGTTATCTCCATGAGCTGTATTTGTTCATGTTATTGTTCATGTTTATTTACCTTTTCAGTTGTCGCTTTCGCTTCCTTCTTTCGTTTTTTGTTTTTTCATGTTTATTTACCTGTTCAGTTGTCGCTTTCGTTTTTTTTTTCTTCTTTTGTTATATTGTTTTTCGCTTTTTTCTTTCTTTTTTTGTTATATTTGTTTTCCGTGTTGGTGGGTACACGAGGTTTGCCGCCCCCCCCCCCCCAAGAAAAAAAGGTAAACAATTATTTTCCTCATTAAAATGTGCGCTGTCTCTCTCTGCGTTGTCAAAAAGTGGCAGTCCTGTAGGAGTTCGCAGGTTCGTGTCTCGGTTTTTGTTTTATTTAGGCATGTTTTCCTCATTAGTTTTCTCTTGTTTTCCTCATTTCCTTCTCTTGTTTCCTCATTTCCTTTCTCTTGTTTTCCTTCATTTCCTTTCACTGTTTTCCTCATTTATTTTCTTTTATTTTCCTAATTTATTTTCTTTTGTTTTCCTCATTTCCTTTCTCTTGTTTTCCTCATTTCCTTTCTCTTATTTTCCTCATTTCTTACTTCACTTCACGCGAGGAAGTCAGTTTTTTGGGGGAAATTCACAATGCTGATAATTAATAATAATAATGATGATTAGAGAGAAGAGGGAAAGGGGAGAAAGAGGGATTATGGAAAGGAAGGGGAAGAAAGAGGGAGGAGGAATGAAGGGTAGAGAAAAGAGGAGGTAGATAGAGAAAGGAAAGAAAGAATTTCATAGGAGGAGAGGAGAGGAAAAAGAAATAAGAATAAGATTTGAGAAGAGGGAATCAGGGAGGGGAGGGGAGAAGAGAGAAGGGGAGAAGAGGAGAGAGGAGAGGAGAGAGGAGAAGAAGAAGGGGTAGAGGGGAGAAGGGGGAAGGGTAGAGAGAGAGAATGGAGAAGGGGTATAGGGGGGAGAGGGAGAGAGGAGAGAAGGGGGTAGAGGAAGGGATAGAGGGGAGAGAGAAGGGAGAAGGAGGGGAAGGAGGACGGGGAAGGAGGAGAGCAACCCCGAGGCGTTAGCGGAAGGAGTCTCAAGTGCAAGCAACGGTAGAGCGGTTGCAACAAGCAGGCCAATGCACTTAAGATGTGCATTCTGATCTCCTTGCTTCGAGAGGGGGCCGTGGAGGCGGAGGAGGAAGAAGTGGAAATAGAAGAGGGCGAAGGTGGAGGAGGGAGGAGGAAGAAGTGGATGGGGGTGAAGGTGAAGGTGAAGGAGAAGGAGGATGGAGGTTAAGGTGAAGGTGAAGAGGAAGAAGTGGAAATAGAATAGAAGGGCGAAGGTGGAGGAGGAAGAGGAAGAAGTGAATGGAAGAGGGCGAAGGTGGCAGGAGGAGGAGGAAGAAGTGGATGGGGTGAAGGAAGGTGAAGTGAGAAGGAGGCATGGGGGTGAAGGTGAAGGTGAAGGAGGAAGAAGTGGAAATAGAAATAGAAGAGGGCGAAGGTGGAGGAGGAAGGAGGAAGAAGTGGAAATAGAAAGAGGTGCGAAGGTGGAGGAAGAGAAGGTGGAGGAGGAAGGAGGAAGAGAAGTGGAAATGGAAGAAGAGGGCGAAGGTGCGAGGAGGGAGGAGGAAGAAGGGTGGGGTGAAGGTGAAGGAGGATGGAGGTTAAGGTGAAGGTGAAGGAGGAAGAAGTGGAAATAGAAATAGAAGAGGGCGAAGGTGGAGGAGGGAGATGTGGATGGAGGTTAAGGTGAAGGTGAAGGAGGAAGAAGCGGAATAGAAAATAGGAATAGAAGAGGCGAAGATGGGGAGGAGAAGTGGAAATAGAAGAGGTGGAAAAGGGAGATGTGGATGGAGGTGAAGGTGAAGGAGGAAGAAGTGGATGGGATGAAGGTGGAGGAGGACGGAGGAAGAAGTTGAAGTAGAAGAGGATGAAGGGAGAAGGAAGAAGTGGATGGAGATGAAGGTGAGGGAGGAAGGAAGAATTTGAAGAAGGAAAGAAGAAAGAATGAAAGGATCAAAAAGATAAGAAGAAAGAAGGAAGGATCGCCCGCAGAAGAAAGAGGAAGGAAGGAGAGGAAAGAGGAGGAGGAGTATCCGCCGCGAGTAGAAGGAGCATCATGGGCGCGCGTTTTGTAATTATTGGATTCCTCGCGACAAGATCTAAGGGCGCGGCGAGAGGAGTGCGAGAGAGTGGAGGGAAGAGGAGGGGCGGGAGAACAGAAGGCAAGGCGGCGGCGGCGGCG
>NW_020869218.1:136720-141720 GCF_003789085.1 Penaeus vannamei
GGTATTGCCCCGAACCAATAAGGGTGTCAGTGCAGAAGCCAGTGAATTCGGCGGTTCTCGTAGGAATGTGGTTCTTGGAGGTAAAGTGTATTATTGAGACGTGGATGTGTCCTTGGAATCTTTGTTTTTTGTCTGTGGTGTTTGTGTTTTTTTTGTGTTGTTTGTTGTGTTGTGGTTTGTTGTGTGGTGTGTTTTGTTTGTGTGTGTGTGTGTGTGTTGTGTGTTGGTGTGTGTGTGTGTGTGTTGTGTGTGTTGTGGTGCGTGTTCGAATCTTGTCATTGTGGCCTCGCTCTCCCTCCATTTTGCCTTTTCTTTTCTTTATTCGTTTCTCATTTCCCCCATTTCTTTGTCTCTTCTCTTCCTCCCTTTTCCCCTCCTCCTTACCCTCTCTCTCTCTCTCTCTTACCACCTCTTCATAATTTAGTCTTTCCCCCAAAACCTTAGTCCCTTCGACCACCTGGTTAGAGCGGCCACAACGTCCTCCTCTGGCCAGTAACTTCTAGAAGGACTCTGGAAGTACGTGGATCTTGGGAGAAGACTTTTGCTGAAGACTTTTGTTGTTAAAGATGCAGTGTAGAAGGAAGAGGGGGAGGAGCGAGAAAGTGTGTGTGTGCTGCTCTTCTTTCATTTTTCTCTCTTTCTTTCTTTCTTTATTTTATTTTTTGCTTTCGTGTTTTCTGGTTTTTTCTTTGTTTCTCTTTTTCTCCTTTTCTTGTTTTTTTTTTTCTTTCTCTGTCTGTTTTTTTGTCTCTTTTTCTTCCTCTTTCTCTCTTTTTTTTCTTTCTTCTCTTCTCCTTCTCTTCTCTTCTCTTCTCTCTCTCTTCTCTTCTCTTCTCTTCTCTTCTCTTTTCTTCTCTTCTCTTCTCTTCTCTTCTCTTCTCTTCTCTCTTCTCTCTCTCTCTCTCTCTCTCTCTCTCCCTCTCTCTCTCTCTCTCGTCTCTCTCTCTCTCTCTCTCTCTCTCTCTCTCTCTCTCTCTCTCTCTCTCTCTCACTCTCTCCTCTCTCTCTCTCTCTCTCTCTCTCTCTCTCTCTCTCTCTCTCTCTCTCTCTCTCTCTCTCTCTCTCTCTCTCTCTCTCTCTCTCTCTCTCTCTCTCTCTTCTCTCTCTCTCTTCTCTCTCTCTCTCTCTCTCTCTCTCTCTCTCTCTCTCTCTCTCTCTCTCTCTCTCTCTCTCTCTTCTCTCTCTCACTCACTCGCACTCACTCGCACTCTTTCTCGGTGTGGAATGATGGCTCAATGTGTCTTGCCAAGAGATCGTGTTTTATTTATTTTTTTATTTTTTATTTGGTTTGTTTTTGTTTATTATTTAGTGTCTCTCTAACTTGGCGAACCGTGCGGTTAATTGGTGTCGGGAACGTTTTGCATTCGTCCCTGGAAGTCTGGGTACGTAAGAGCACGCATGCAGAGACACGTACTTGGAATGTTTTGATGAATACGCGGGGGAATGTGCGTAAGTATCGACGCGTTCTGGACACGTTCGGTCTCGGTCTGTCTGTCTGTCTGTCTGTTTTTTTTTCGCTCGCTCGCTTTCTGGCTCTCTTTCTCTTTCTCTTTCTGTTTTCACTCTTTCTCTCTTGTAGATAAGATGTATTTACATAATCGCGGTCGCACGCACGCACGCACACCACACAGACACACACACACACACACACACACACACACACACACACACACACACACACACACACAACACACACACACACACACACACACACACACACACACACATATACGTACACACCCAAACCTCTGTTCTCTGCTGTTCCTAAACCTTCTTACAATTTACTGTGCGTATGGCGAATACGTACATGAATAGCGTACGCGTCTGCATGAGCGTCGAGGGTGTGTGTTTGTGCAATAAATACACTCAAACGACCTGTGATTACACCCCCCCCCACCTTTCGTCCCCCCCCCCCCCTTTCACGCCCTCTTCTCTCCCCCTCTCCCCTTGCTCCCCTTCACCCTCTCTCCCTCTCCCCTCTCTCTCCTCTCGCCCCCCTTAACCCTCTCTCTCTCCTCGCCCCACTCCCCTCTCTCACCCCGCCCCTCTCCCCTCTTCCTCTCCCTCGCCCCCTCCTCTCTCTCCTCGCCCCTCTCCTTCTGTCCCCTCCTCTCCCCTCTCTCTCCTCGCCCCTCTCCCCTAGTCCTTCACATTCTCTCCCTCCTCCCCCTCTCCCTTCTCTCTCCCCGCCCCTCTCTCCATCTTCTCCCCTCTCTCCTCGCCCTTTCACCCTCTCCCCCTCTCTCCTCGCCCCTCTCCCTCTGTCCCTCCCTCTCCCTCTCTCCCCCCTCCCCCCTGTCTCCTCGACTCCTTCTCTCTCTCTCTCCCCTCTCTCCCCCTTCACCCTTTCGGTATCGTCGAGGTGCGCCAAAAGGGATCTGTAAGTGTGCTCCATAAAGGGTTTGGATAAAGATAATCAATACATGAATACTTTATGACGGGGATGGCGGCAGAAAAGGTCTTGGATAAAGGGGTTTGTCAGGATGTGTGTTTGTGTGTGTGTGTAGGTTGAGGGTTGGGGGAGTTGGGGGTGAGTGGGTAGGTGTTTGTGTGTTTTGTGTTTGTGTGTAGGTTGGAGGTAGGGGTTGGGGGAGTTGGGGGTGGGTGGGAAGGTGTTTGTCTTGTAGGATGGGGGTTGGGGAGGTGTGTGTGTGCATGTGTGTGTGTGTGTGTGTGTGTGTGTGTGTGTGTGTGTGTGTGTGCGTTTGTATGTTATATGTGTGGGCGGGGCTAGCAGAAGGAGATTGTGTGTGTACCTATGTATATTTGTCACACACAGAGACACACGCACGTGCACAAAGACGCGCGCACACGCACACACGCGCATACAAACGCGCACAGACAATGGCTTCCTCTCTCATTCTCTTTGTACTTTGTGTTTTTTTTTCTTCTTCGTCATTTTTCTTGTCCTTCTACATCTTGCTCTTTGTGGCGTCTCATATTCTCTTCGCGTAATGGTTCTTTTGGTTCTTTTGTGCCGCTTTTATCTTTCTCTCTCTCTCTCTCTCTCTCTCTCTCTCTCTCTCTCTCTCTCTCTCTCTCTCTCTCTCTCTCTCTCTCTCTCTCTCTCTCTCTCTCTCTCTCCTCTCTGTCGCTCTGCCTCTCTCTCTCACTCTCTCTGCCTGCCTCTCTCTCCGCTTCTTGAACCTCTTCCTTCTTCTCCACCTCCTCTCGCTCTTCTTATTTTTCCTCCTCTTCCTTTCCTTCTTCTTCTTCTTCTTCTTCTTTCTCCTCTTCTTCTTCTTTTTCCTCCTCTTCCTTTCCCTCTTCTTCTTTTTCCTCCTCTTCCTTTCCCTCTTCTTCTTCTTCTTTTTTTCCTTTCCTCCTCTCCTCTTCTTCTTTTTCCTCTCCCCCTTCTCCCTCTTTCTCTCTCTCCCTCCTCTTTCTCTTCCTCCTTTCCCACTTCTTCTCTTCCCTTCTCTCCCTCTCCCTCCTCTTTCTCCCCCTTCTTTCCCTCTTCTTCTTCTTCTTCTCTTTCTTCCTCTCTCCCTCTTCTTATTTTTCCCCTCCCCCTCCCCCTCCTCTTCCATCAGCTCCGCCTTCAACTCTGTCTGGGCACCTCCTTTCGGAACACGGTACGGGGGGGCACTATTTTGGGAAAATTGTATCCTTCGTTATAGATTTACATGCTTGTCCCCGCCCACCATGTCTGTCGCCCTCGCCTTGTCTCGAGGGCGTGGAAAAATAAAGCAACGTGGGCATAGAACCTGGGTATTGGTCAGGGTTTTTTTTTTGAAGTAGTTTGTAGTTTGTTTGGTGTGTTTATTTGTTTTTTTGTGTGTGTGTGTTGTTAAGTGAGTGTTATTTTTTTCTTCGTTGTCTTTTTTGTTTTTGAAGTAGTTTGTAGTTTGTTTTGTTTTTTGTGTGTGTTAAGGGAGTGTTTTTTTCTTTGTTTTTACTAAGGGAGTGTTTTTTTTTTTGTTTTTACTAAGGGAGTGTTTTTTTTTGTCTTTATTGTTTTGAAGTAGTTTTGTAGTTTGTTTGGTGTGTTTTATTTGTTTTTTTGTGTGTGTGTGTGTTAAGTGAGTGTTTTTTTTTCGCTGTCTTTATTGTTTTTGAAGTAGTTTGGTGTGTTTGTTTGTTTTGTGTGTTAAGTGAGTGTTTTTTTTTCTTTTGTTTTTACTAAGGGAGTGTTTTTTTTCTTTGTTTTTACTAAGGGAGTGTTTTTTGTCTTTATTGTTTTGAAGTAGTTTGTAGTTTGTTTGGTGTGTTTGTTTGTTTTGTGTGTTAAGTGAGTGTTTTTTTTTATTTGTTTCGTTGTCTTTCTTGTTGTTTCTCTTGTTGATGTGAAGCAAAAATGAAAAGAAAAAGAATGTATGTATTTACGTACGTACGTATGTATGTATGTATATAAATACATAACAACATCGCAGAGAACCTTATGTCTTATGTCCCCCATACTTAAAGACTTGTTTTGCCTGCTCTTGGCCGAGCCCGGGGACGGAGAGGGAGAGAACAGGCCATCTGCGTCGGGCAGCAAATTGCAAAGCAGGAATTGACAAAGGAGCTCGCCGCAACACGGGAATATGACCCCCTGCCGGTTTTTTTCTTTCTTTTCTTTCTTCTTGTTCTTTTTTTCTTCTTCTGCGTTTATCTTTCTTTGTTTTTTTCTTTTTTTTTCTTCTTCGTTTATCTTTCTTCTTGTTTTGTTCTTTTTTCTTCTTCTGCGTTTATTTCTCTTCTTCTTTTTTCTTCTTTTCTTCTTTTCTTTATCTTTTTCTTTTTTCTTCTCATCTCTTCTTCTTTCTTCATCATTTTTCTTCTTCTTCTTCTTCATCTTCTTCGTTTATCTTCCATCATCGTCATCTTTCTTCTCCTCATGATGATAAGAACAGGATTATTGATATTATTGTTGCAACATGTTATTCATTTATTCATTTCTATATTCACTTATTTAACAAACGAAGCTAATTATGTAGATGCTACCTGCATTATTATTATTTTTATTATTATTATTATTATTATTTTTTTTTTTTAAGCTCATTCGCGTAAATGGGGGT
>NW_020869218.1:151720-156720 GCF_003789085.1 Penaeus vannamei
GCTGCTGCTGCTGCTTGCTGCTGTGCTACTTCTACTTATATTTTTCATGTTCTTAAAAAAAAAAAGGGACAGACACAAAGAACTCGCAGCGCACGCACGCACGCACGCACGCACACCCCGGAAGGAAGACAATGATGGGGATATTGAGCAGAAAGATAAGATGAACAGGTCTGACTCGTGTTTTATCGGCCACCTTTGGACCGGAAGCTATCTGAGAGGACTTTTTTTTTTTTTTTTTTTTTTGGGGGGGGGGTGAGTGGTGTATGGTTTCTTTTTTTTTTTTTTTTTTTCTTTTTTTTGTGTGTGTGTGTTTTGTTGTGTTTCTTTTGCTCTCTCATTCTTATCTCATTCTCATTTTTCTTTCATTTTCTCTCCTCTTATTTCTCTCTCTCTCTCTCTCTCTCTCCTCTCTCTCCTCCTCTCCTCCTTTCTTTCTCTTCGCACCTCTCCTTTCTCCTTTCCCTCCCCTTTCTTCTCTCCCTCTTTCTCCTCCTCCCCTCTTATCCTTTCCTTCCTCTTTATTCTCCTTCTTCTCCTCTCGTGAACGTCTTGAGAATTTTACGAGGCGAGAATCATGCAATCGTGCGTTGTCGCGTCGCCTCGTGGCCAGGTAATCTATTTTTCTTTTATTTACTCTGTGATTTTCATTTTTTTTTTCATCTTTTTTTTTTTTTTCGTTATTGTGTGTATGTTTTTTTTTTTTTTTTTTTTTTTTTATTTTTGATTTAATTTTCATTCTTTTGTTTTATTCGTTATTGTGTGTATGTGAGGGATTTTTTTTTTTTTTTTTTGGATTTTGTTTAGTTTTTTATTTACTCTGTGATTTTAAATTTTTTTTGTTTGTTTTTATTCATTCTTTTGTATTGAATTGGGCATTCGTTATTATGTTTTGTGAGGATATTGTTTTTTTGTTTTTTTTAGTTTTTTTTGTTTGTTTATTTGTTTGTTTGTTATTCAGTTCTTTGCCTGCTTTCATTACCATATTCGTGTCGTTGGTATGTGATTATGATCAGTGAATATACCGACTCGTTTCTTAATGGGATGATTAAAATTGTCGCATAATTGGGTTTCTTTCAAAGGAGAAGACAAGATAAAGAAAGAAAGAGAGAAAAAAAAGAGAAAAATAAATGAGGCTGTGAGATCTTGGAGACATTTTGGTGTGTCGTTGTGTGGGGAGAAAGAGGGGGTGGGAGAGGAAGAGGAGGGAAGGTGGGGGAGAGAGAAGTGGGGGGGGATAGTGTCTTTCCTCTCTCCTCTCCCCATCTCCCTTTCTCCCTCCTTTCCTCTCCCTCTCTCCCTTTCTCCTTCATTCCCTCTCTCCCTCTCCATCTCCCTCTCTCCTCCCCCTACCTCCTTTCCTCTCCCTCTCCATCTCCCTCTCCCTCTCCCTCTCTCCTCTCCTTCCATTTCCTCCCCTCCCCTCCCTCTCTCTTCCTCCCTTTCCTCTCCTCTCCCCCTCTCCCCTCTCCTCTCCCTTCTCCCTTTCGCTCTTTGTTAATGGAATGTATAATCTATCCTTTCATTGGCGCAGCTGCTTCTGTCATCACTGTCACGTTTTATGGATAATATTTTAAGCATTATTGATAGTTTTTTTTTGCGCATTTTAATTGTTTACTCGCTCCGGATTACTGTTATTGCGAGGCGGGGATGCCGTGCGTGGTGTTTGTTTGTTTGTTTGTTTGTTTTGTGATTGTTGTTATGTGTGTGTGGGTGGGTGGGTGGGTGGGGTTGGTGGGGGGGAGTTGTGTGTGGGTGTAGGGGGTGGGTGGTTTGTTGGGTGTGGGTGGGTGTTTGTTGTGTGTGTATGTTGTGTGGGTGTGGTGTAGATGGGTGGTTGTTGTGTATGTGTGGGTGTGGGTGTGGTGTTATGTATGTTTCCTATTTTTCCATTTTTTTCCTTATTTTTATGTGTATCTATCTATTTTTGGCAGGATACTTTTTATAATTATTTTTGTAGTTAGGCGCTTTTTTATTGGTATTGGGGGAGGGTTGGCGCCTGGAGTGGGTGTAGTTGTGGTTCAGGGGGTGGGTGGGGGGAGGGGGGGTTGTTGATACCCTTCTTGTGTCTCAAGGTGAACAGGTACCTTGAGGGCTTGATGCTGTTTTTAGATGCTTTTATCTTTTTTTTTTCCTCGTATATTTTCAAAAATAGCATCTTGAGTTGATTTTTTTTCTCACTCTTTTTATTTATTTATTTTATATTTGTGTATTTATTTATTTATTTATTTATTTTTTATTATTATTTTTTAGTCTTGCTTGTTTATTGATTCGTGTATTTATTTGTTTATGTAGTTTAGTATTTGTTTATTTATTTGTTTTATTTATTTATTTGTTTATGTAGTTATTTATTTATTTAATGTAGTTATGTATTTGTTTATGTGTTTATGTATTTATTTGCATATGTATGCATGCATTTCTTTGTTCATGTATTTTTGCATATAGATACGTGGGTAGGTATTTTGAATATCGGGTAGGCCTATATAAAATATGAATTTAGATTTTACTAAACACGCGTAAGTCCAAGAGAGGAAAAATAGAGGAGAAAAGAGATAGAGAATAGAGAAAGAGAGAGAAAGAAAGGAAAAGAGGAAGAAATTAAAGCAAAACGGGAACGAAAGAGCGATGGCACTGTGTCACTTAAGTACGTAATTGCCGCCGATGTCGATAAGGCTCATTTTCCCCGCCGGGGCTGTGGTGCGAACAGCTTTAATGATAAATTCGTTAACGAGGCTTGTACATCTTGGAGTGAGGGGCAGTTAGTTAAGAGTTAGTGCGTGTGAGGGCGAGGGCGGCTTTAAGGGTGACTTGGGCCTATATTTGGGGTGGGAAAATCGCCCTTAAAAATGCTGGATTTTTTTTTTTTTTTTTTTTTCGTTTTTTCGTTGGTGATTTTTTTTCTTTTTCATATTCGTTTTCTTTCTTTCTTTGTTTCTTTCTCTCTTTCTTTTTTTCTTGTTTTGCGATTTATTTTCTTTTTATTTATTTTCATGTGCTGGCATTATTTTTGCAGTCGGTTTTGCCTTTTCTTTTTGTTATCAAAAAGTCCGATGGATTGATTTTCATTTGATTTTATTTATTATTTTCATTAATTTTTATTTTATTATTATTATTATTATTATATTATTATTATTATTATTATTATTATTATTATTATTTATTTTTTTTTCTGTTTAGTTTTTAGTTTCTTCGGGAGCGCCCTGATTCTTATATTTTATGCATTTATTAATTATTATTATTTTATATATATATATATATATATATATATATATATATATATATATATATATATATGTTACACGCTATCTACGAGCTGATGTACGCGCGCTGCGATGTGTTTGTTTATTGATAATTAATTCACGAAACAGTGCGCGGAAGATAAGCTTAATAATTGAATTAACGCGAAAGCCGATATAACAACTCCACGCAGCCGGTGAACTTCTGGCAGGCAATGAACAATAACAACAACAATAACAACAACAAAGTCATCGATCGCAAGGCACAGAGGTGTTCTACAAGCAATGAACACAAACAACAACAACAACAATAACAACAACAAAATCAACGATCGCAAATCACAAAGATGTTCTACAACCAGTGAACACAAACAACAACAACAATAACAACAACAAAGTCAACGATCGCAAAGCGCAAAGTTGTTCTACAAGCAATGAACAACAACAATAACAACAAAGCCAACGGTCGCAAAGCACAAAGGTGTTCTTTGTTCACACCTGCGACACTGAAGTCACGTGGTCTGTTACCGAAGAACGACCGCGGCGCCGACAGAACTTATGGGCCACCTGTTCAGTGTTCTTTTTTTATTCGTTGGTGAACAGGTCGTTTTGCTATTGCTGTCATGCAGGTGTTGAAGATGGTGACGTGTGTGTGTAAGTGTGTGTTTGTGTGTGTGTGTGTTTGCGTGAGTGTGTTTGTGTTTGTGTGTGTAAGTGGGTGAGTGCGTCTGCGCGTGTGTGTGTGTGTATATGAGTGTATATTATGTGACTGTGTGTGTGCATTCTGTGTCTGTGTATGTATGCTTGTTTATATGCGCAGCTAAGTTAGAACGGGTGGGGGAGGGAGGGTAGGGAGGGAGGGGAGGGGCAGATTGGCGCCAGAGAGTTGGGGTTGGGGTTAGGTAGGGGTAGGGACCGTGGGAGTGGGCATGGGGGCGGGTGGGGGCCCACCTAAGTAACAGAAGTGACCGAAGTGTATTGTGCATGTCAACATTCCATTTGCTCCACCCCTCTCTCCGTCTCTCTCCCTTCCCCCCCATACCCTTACCCCCTTCTTTAGCCTCCCTCCCGGTCTCCCTCTCTCTCTCTCTCTCTCTCTCCCACTCTCTTCCTCCTCCCTCTTTCCCCACTCTCCCACCTCCCATCCTCCCCTCATCCCCTCTCCCCCCCCATTGTCCCACCTCCCCATCCTCCCTCCCCATCCCCACTCTCCACCCCTCCCCCTCTCTCTCCCACCTCTCCCCTCTCTCCCTTCTCTCCTCCCTCCCCCATCTCCCCACTCTCCCACCATTCCCTCTCTCCACCCCTCCCCCACCATTCTCTCTCCACCCCTCCCACTCTCCTCCCCCTCTCCCTCCCCCTCTCCCCCCCTCTCCCCGACCCTGCCAGCCATTCTGTCGTAGTTAGTCACTTGGAGAGGGAGGTGGCGGATAGAGGAAGATTTATGATCCAAGTAATACTTAGGCTTTTGGTATACTTAGAGGAGGGTGCGGCCTCCGGTGTGCGTGCGTGCGGCGGGCGGGCGGGCGGGCGGGCGGCGTGGGTGCTTGCGTGTGTTCGTTCGTTCGTTCGTGAGGCGGTGGGAGACTGGCTACGATTTGGCTTTTGTTTGTTTGTTTGTTTGTTTATGTAGAGCGTTTCTCTTTATTATTATTATTATTATTCTCTGATGGGATGTGTAATACGTGTCTTTGTACGTGAATATGTATTTAAATGAGTATGTAGGTGTGTAACGTACATGCATACATGCATGTAGATATACATACA
>NW_020869218.1:164220-179220 GCF_003789085.1 Penaeus vannamei
GGGTTGAGGGAAGGGGGGGGCACGAGAGGGGGGAGGTAGGGGTATGGGAAGGGTATGATGGAAGGGGGAGGGAGGTAGGTTGAAAGATGGGGGGGGGGGTAGGGGGTAGGTGTGATGGAGAGGGGGAGGGGGTCTCACTAAGGGGTATGATGGAGAGGGGGTGGGTTGGATAAACACGTGGAGATGTAGATTTGATTATTGGTATTTCCGGGTTTGGGGAGTGGTGGGGGGGGGGCAGGAGGAAAGAAATCTATATATGTAGATTTCTCTTGCTTTGTTTTTCTTTCTTTTGTAGTTACTGCTCATGTTGGGATTGGATTAATGTTAATCTCTCTCTCTCTCTCTCTCTCTCTCTCTCTCTCTCTCTCTCTCTCTCTCTCTCTCTCTCTCTCTCTCTCTCTCTCTCTCTCTCTCTTTCTCTCTCTCTCTTTCTCCTCTCCCTCCCTCTCTCCCGCACTCCCTCTCTCTTCTCTTCTCTCTTTCTCTTTCTCATTTTCCTTTCCTTCTTGTCTATTTTTATTACCTTCACTAAGTCTATATTTTTACAAGAGGTCGTTAAAGCTATTTGACTGATAAAAGTCTTTTACGCACTTATTGAGAGGTTTATTGCGCTTATCAAAATTTGTTTATGTCTATTTTTTATCATTATTATTTTCTTTATCCTGGTTGATTGTGTCCTTATCTCTTCGATCTCCTTTCCTTCCCTTTCTGTCTATTTCTCATTTTCATCTTTTCGACACGTTTATTTTTTTCTTCCATTTCTTTCATTCTTTTCGTTTGTTCCTCTGTCCCTACCTTCTTTTTATCTTAACCTGCCTTTCTTTCGTGCCTTCCCTCCTCCCCTCTTTCCTTCTCTCCCTCACCTCCATTTTCCTCTCCTCCCCAACTTCCTTCACTCCTCTCTCTCTCTCCCTCTTCCTTCCTTCCTTTTCCCTTCCCCCTTCTCCAACTTCCCTCCCTCTCCCTCAACCTTCCCTCCCCCCATTCTCCCCTCCTCCCTCTTTCCCTCTACTCTCCACTTCCTTCCTCCTCCCCCTTTCTGTCCCTCTTCCCCCTCCCCTCCCCTCTAACCTCCCACCCACCCCTCGCCCGCCCTCCTCCCCCCCTTTCTGCCCACCCCCTATCCTCCCCTCCCCTCCCCTCTAACCCCCCACCCACCCCTCGCCAGTTTCCCTCTCCTCCCCTTTCTGCCCATCCCTCCTCTCCTCTCCTCCCCTCTAACCCCCCCACCCACCCTCCCCTCTAACCCCCCACCCCTCGCCAGTTTCCCTCCTCCCCCCACCCGAAAGGGGTGGGAGGGAGGCCCTCCCCTCTAACCCCCCACCCACCCACCCAGCCGCCACCCGAAATGTAGCAAGACTACGAGGCGAGTCTTAAGTGCTATTCCAGAGTCAATTAAATACCTAGAATAACACAGCGACGGTTTAAAGCGACGGGAGAGGGCGCTGGCTTCGGTATGGGCGGCATTCCCGCTGACTGGCGTGGGAATTTCGGACTTACCTGCGAGGGAAATAGGTTGTTGCGTGTGTGTGTGCGTGTGTGTGTGTGTGTGTGTGTGTGTGTGTGTGTGTGTGTGTGTGTGTGTGTGTGTGTGTGAGGAGAGAGGAGAGAGAGAGAGAGAGAGAGAAGAAAGAGAGAGAGAGAGAGAGGGGGGGGAGGGAGAGTGAGGAGAGAGAGAGAGAGAGAGAGAGAGAGAGAGAGAGAGAGAGAGAGAGAGAGAGAGAGAGAGAGAGAGAGAGAGAAGAGGAGGGGGAGGTAGATAGGTCAATCAGGTAAACATGCATAGAGATTAGGTAGGCTATGGTAGGTAGGTCGACGGGCAAGGAAGGGAAATAGGTAAAGCTAAGGTCACACTCGTCTTTAAGAAGGCAGGACAAGCGTGACGGAGAGAGGAAAGTGGATAAGGAGAGAGAGATAAAGTAGGGAGATAGGGCATGATGGTAGACATTGGCTGACGGACGAATTACGTAGGTAAGGAATAAGATAGAATTCAAGAGACAAGAAGAGAGAAAAAAATAGTTGCAGGAAGAATTAGAAAAGGGAGAAAGAAGAGAAGAACAAGCGGAAGAAAAAGAAGGAAAACCGTTGATTTCTATTCCCGAGTCGCTTTTATTACGTATCCCGCCGTTGACAGTTTCCACCCCCCCCCTCCCCCCTCTCCCCTCCACCCCATCCCCTTACCTCCCTCCCCCTCTCCCTTACCCCCTCCCCCTCCTCCTCTCCCTCCACCCACATCCCCCTTACTCCCTCTCCTTCCCCTCCACCCATCCCCTTACCCCCTCCCTCCCCCTCCCCCTCTACCCCATCCCCTTACCTCCCCTCCCCCTCCCTCACCACCACCGCCACCACCACCTACCTTTCCGCATGTCAGCTGTTGGACCGGTAAGTGAGGGCGGCTGGAGAGACCTCGGGGAATCCTTCGCGGTGGCTGGAGGAGGAGGTGGAGGAAGAGGAGGAGGAGGACGAGGTGTAGGAGGGGAGGAAGGAAGGAAGAGAGCAGGGGCGAGGAGGAGGATAAGGTGAAATATTGGGAGGGAGGAAGAAGAGGAGGACGAGGTGAAGGAGGGGGAGGAAGGAAGGAAGGAAGGGGCGACGAGGAGGAGGGAAGGATGGAAAGGGGAGGAAGGCGAGGAGGAGGATAAGGTGGAGGAAGAAAGGAGGACGAGGTGAAGGAGGGGGAGGGAGGAAGGAAGGTAGGAAGGAGCGAGGAGGAGGAGGAGGAAGGAAGGAAGGGAGAGGGAGAAGGGGCGACGAGAGACAAGGTGAAGGAGAAGGAAAAAGGAAGGAAAGAAGGGAAGGGTGGAAAAGAGGGAGAGAAGGGAAATGAAGGAAGATAAGAAGGAAAATGAGGAGAATGAGGAGAAGGAGAAGGGGATCCATCCTTCTTCCTCATTTTAGCCCCTCCCACTGCTCCATATTTTACGATTCTGACAAATTGATCTGATGGTTTTGGTTCGGCGCCGTTCAAGCACCTCCTTCCCCCACCCCTTTTCTCATTCCCTCTCTCCTCTGCTCTCTGTTCTCTCCCTTTTCTTCTCTTCTTTTCTTCATCCATCTTCTCTTCTCTTTTCCTTCATGTCTCCTTCTTCATCCTCTCTTCAGACTTAAATATTTTTTCCAGTTCCTCTCTTCTTCCTTATTCTTTCTTTTCATATCTTGTACCTACTCCCTCCTTCCCACTCCCCTTCCCTCACTCTTACTCCTCCCCCAAAATTCACTCCGATCCCCCTCCACTTTCTCCCTCTCCCTCAATTCCTAGTTCTCTCCTCCCTTCTCTTCTCCTCTCTTCATCTCCATTTCCTCTTCCTCCCTCCTTCCCCTCCCTTCCATTCATTCCCTTCCTCCCTTTCCCGCATTCCTCCTCTCCTTCCCTCCCACCCTCCTCCACTTCCTCCCTTTCCCTCACTTCTTAGCCCGGTTCTTCCCCCCTTTCCCCCTCCCCTCTTCATCTCTTCTTCCTCTTCCTCCCTTTCCCGCCTTCTTCCTCTCTTTCCCCTCCCACCCTCCTCCACTTCCTCCCTTACCCTCGCTTCTTAGCCCGAGTCTTCCCTCCCCCTTTCCCCTCTCCCCTCTTATCCCCTCTCCCCTCTCCCCCAACTCCACACATGTTACGTTCTGCATCTATTTGTTCCCCTCGTCCCGCCGGCGCCAGGGTCCCGGGTAGCGTCTCAAACACCGTTCTACATAATTTATATACCTTTCCCCCCTCCCCCTTTCCCCCCTCCCCCTCCCTCCCCTCCCGCGTGTTTATCGATTGGGGTTGTTCGTCAGCGCCGTGTTCTTCTTGTTCTTCGCTTCGTGGTGTTATTTTCTTTGTATTATTTTCTTATTATTGTTATGTGTGGATTTTTTTATTGTTTTTTTTTATTATTATTATTATTATTATTATGTGTGGATTTGTTTTGAATGTGCGGTACGGTGGATACACGCGCGTTTGCGTTAAGTGGAAATGTAGGTATGCATATGCTTGCGTAGGTACACGCACATACGGGTATGCACACATACGCACGCATACACACACACACACACACACACACACACACACACACACACACACACACGCACGCACACATGTTTATATACAGAGAAAAAGACAAACACACAGACGGAGACAAAAAGAGAGAGGGAAAAAAAAGGGAAGAAGAGGGAGAGAGTAGGAGGAAGAGGGGGGGAGGGAGAGGGAGACAAAGACCAGGTGAGACTGACGGTAGTCTTTTAAAACGGCCAGAAGGGGCTTATCTCGAGGCTAATGCTTTAATATGAGCTGATTCAGATAAGAGGGAGATAAGCGGGACCTACGCGGAGCGCCGATTTAGATGAGGGGAGGGGGGAAGGGGGGGAGGAGGAGGAGGGGCAGGAGGAGGAGGAGGAGGAAGGGGAGGAGGAGGAAGGGGCAGGGGAGGAGGAGGAGAAGGGGGAGGAGGAGGAGGGGGAGGAAGGGGGAGGAGGAGGAGGAGGAAGGGACAGGAGGTGGAGGAAGGGGGGAGGTGGAGGAGGAAGGGGCAGGAGGAGGAGGAGGAGTAATAGCGGAGTGAGAAATGGAGAAGGAGGAGGAGGGGGGTTAGATAGGAATGGAGGAAGAGGAAGAGGAGAGGGGGAAAGTTAGATAGGAATGTAGTAAGAGGAAGAGGAGGAGGAAAAAGAAGAGATAACGAGAGTATATGAGGGAAAGGCGTTAAAGAAAGAGAGGGGAGCATGAAGAGGAAATAAGGGAATGTTAAGAAAAATAGATCAAAAGAAAATAGGAAGAGGGACAAGGAAAAGGGTGAGGAGGAGGAGGAGGGAGGGGGCTGGGGCAGGGGGTTCAGAAGTGACAAGACAAGATCGATTTTTTTTATCCCCTTTTCTTTTCTTTTTTCTTTTTTTTTTTTTTTTGTTGTTGTTATCGAGAACTGATTAAGGAATCGGTGGAGATTTAAAGGGTTTAATTAAGGGAGCCGGCGCCGAGAGTTAAAGGGTTCATTAAGGAATCAACAGAGGAGTTAAAGGTTTAATTAAGGAAATAGGAGTGAAGAAACCGGAGGACGAGGAATGGACAAAGATGATGAAGGAGTGGAGACGGCGTGGGAGGAGAGGAGAGAGTCGGGTGGTGGAATAGAAGGGAAGGGAAAGGAAAGAGAGAGAGTAAGATGAAGAAGAAAAAGAGGAGAAGGGAGAAGAGGGAGGAAGATGAAGTAAGAAAAAGAGGAGGAGGGAGAAAAGAGGAGAAGAGAAGAAAAAGAGAGGAGGGAGAAGAAGAAGGGAGAAAAGAGAGTAAGATGGAGTAAGAAAAAGAGGAGGAGGGAGAAGAAGAAGAAGAAAAAGGATGACCTGTCTCTGTTTTATTCATTTATATGCTAATGTAGAAATGCCTCAGGTGATCAAAAAACAAACAAACAAACAAAAAAAGCACTTGAGAGTAAATTCAAAATAAATTAAATGGAGTAAAGCGGTTAAGAAAAAAAAGAAGTGAAATTGGTTTGGATTTTTCTTTTGCTTTTTTTTTTTTACTTTGTATTTCTTTTTCTCTCTCTCTCTCTCTCGTTTTACGTTGGGTGTGAAGGTGTGTTTGTGTTGCAGATCTGTTGCTTGTGTTGCATCGGCGTGGTGCGTTTTTTTGTTTTGTTTTCTGGGAGTTTTTGTTGCACTCTTTCGTTTCCATTCTTTTCATGTTTATGTATTTTGTTATTTTTCTGTTTCTCTGTCTTTCTTCACTTTTTTTTCTCTCTTTCTCTCTCTTTCTCTCTCTCTCTCTCTCTCTCTCTCTCTCTCTCTCTCTCTCTCTCTCTCTCTCTCTCTCTCTCTCTCTCTCTCTCTCTCTCTCTCTCTCTCTCTCTCTCTCTCTCTCTCTCTCTCTCTCTCTCTCTCTCTACTTTCCCCATCCTTCTCCCCCCCATTTTTCCACCCATGTACCTCCTTCCACTCTCCCCATTCCTCCCCCTCCCCACCCTCCTCCTCCCTCCTCCTTCCCCTCCTCCTCCTCCCTCCTCCCTCCTCCCCACTTCCCATATCCCTCCTCCCTCCTCCTCCCTCCCTCCCACCCTCCTCCCTCTTCCCTCCCACTCCTCCTCCACCTCCCTCCCCCACTTCCCATCTCCCTCCCCTTTCCACGCTTCGCCAGAGCCTCATAGCTGCCAGTTCCAACCGGGTGTATTTTCGCAGGCTGCTGTTATTATTGTGTGCTTGCGTCGTGGAAAATTTGCTTCCAGCGAGCAGACTGCTGCCTTGGATGGGCGTTGCTGCGGCATGGGCGTGGTGTACATGTGCGGCGTGTGTGTGTGTGTGTGTGGTGTGTGTGTGTGTGTGTGTGTGTGTGTGTGTGTGTGTGTGTGTGTGTGTGTGTTGTGTGTGTGTTTTGTAGTTATATTTTTTTTTTTTGGTGTTTTTTTTTTTGGTCTTTAAGGATGTGGGAATAACGTGAGTTTTTGTGTGTGTTTATGCTTGTATTCCGTGTTTTCTTTGTTGTTTTGTGTACACCGCAATACTTGTGTACACGTTGGCGCATGCGTGGAAGCCAGTTGCTTTAGATACATAGGCATTCTTCCTTCCTTTTGATGTATATGTGCACATATATTGATACGCACACGCACACGCACACACAACGCATTACCACCTACAAAGACAAACAGCCACACACATGTACGCACACAACCCACGCAGACACATTTCTTCCTTTTTCCCCTCCCCCTCTGTGTGTGCGTGTGTGTGTGTTGTGTGTGTGCCTGTGTGTGCGTGTGTGTGTCTGTGCCTGTGTGTGCGTGTGTGTGTCTGTGCCTGTGTGTGTGTGTGTGTGTCTGTGCCTGTGTGCTGTGGTGTCTGTGCCTGTGTGCGTGTGCTGTTGTGCGTGTGCGTGTGCGTGCGTGCGTGCGCGTGTGAGTAAGCGACGGTTAAGTGGCTAAAATATCGCGCCTTTCAATAGACTCGAAATGTTTCTTTGTCTCGGAGTCTCGCATTCGGAGGTAATTTTGGCTCCGCTATTAACCTGGCGTCTGCGACCTGTTATTTTATGCATTTGTGTTTCTTTTTTTCTTTTCTTTTCTTTTTTTTTTCTTTTTTTCTTTTCTTTTTTTTCTTTTTTCTTTTTTTCTTTTTTTTCTTTTTTTTTGGGGGGCTGTTTTTTTTTTTTTTTTTCGTGCATTTCTTGGGGTTTGGATTTTTTATTTTATTTGTTGTATTATATTTTTTTTACTCCATATCCTCTTCTCCTTTCTTCCCTCAATCTTTCCCTCCTTCACCTCCTTTCCTATCTTTCTCTCTCTTCCCTCCTTCACTAGCCTTCTTTCTCTATCGTTCCCTCCTTCCTCCCACTCTTCCTTCTATCTCTTGCCCATTTCCACCATCTATCTCTTCCCAAGGTGGAGTGGGAAGGAGAAGGAGAAGGACAAATATTTTTCCCTCCTTAAGGTGGAGTCGGTTCCCTTCCCTCCTTTTCCCTCCCTCCTCTAAGCGGGTCTCCCCCCCACTCTCCCCCCCCTCTTCCGCCTTCCCTCTCGAAATGAGAAGCGGGTTTCCCTCCATCTCCCCCCCAACACCCCCCACCCACCCGGCCCATCCCTCCACAAAGTGAGATCTTGCCCCCCCTCCTCCTTCCTTCCCTCCTAACCTCCCTCCGCAAACGAGTCCTACCTTCGTATCCCTTCACCTCACCCTCACCCCCTCCCTCACCTCACCCTCACCTCTCCCTCGCCTCATCAAAGCGTGAGTCGGGGAAGGGGTGGGGGTGAAGGTTGGGGGTTGGAGGGGGGGGGGCAAACCAGTGATCATGATCGCCATTTCAGATCGTGTCTTCGTGTTCCGTCTCGAGATTTTTTATTCTCCGTGAATCACGCTAGGGTGTGTGTCTGAAATAGGGGGGTAGGGGGGTAGGGGAAGGAGAGGAGGAGAGGGGAAGGGGAGGGGAGAGGGGAAAAGGGGGAAGGGGGAGGTGAAGGGGGAAAGGGGAGGTGAAGGGGGGAAGGGGTAGAGGGGAAGGGGATAGTGGGGCGATGGGGGAAGGGGTGTTGGTGAGGGTAGGAGGGCTTTGGGAAGGGGAAGGGGAAGGACGAGGGGAGGGGATAATGAAGGGGGGAAGAGGGGAAGCGAGAGAGGGGGTAGGGGGGGAGGGGAATAATGGAGGAGTCTAGACGTCTTGCCATTATTTCTTCTTTTTTTCAGCTGTTTGTGTATTTATTTTTGCCGTTTCTTTTCTGCCATTTTTGTTGTTGTTGTTGTAATGGAACTGGGTGTGTTCGTACACTTGATGTATTTTATTCTTTTGTATAATTATCATGATACTTTTTATTTACCATCGATTCGCTTCGGGGCTTTAATGTGTAGGCCTATATAAGCCTATTGCTCTCTTAATTCCGTTAATAACCTTTTTATCGATTTTTCTTATTCTTATCTGCTAATATAGCATTTTGAATTTATCAATGTTCTTATGTTTTGGTAGTTTCTTATAATAATCCCCATATCTATTAATAGCCTCTGCTTATTACTTATTCCTATATCTGCTAATATAGCATTTTTCTAATTTATCAATTTTCTTATGTTTTGGTAGTCCTTCTTTATCAATAATCACATCCCCATATCTATTAATAGCCTCTGCTTATTATTTATTCGAAATGCGACCATCACGACCTTCGGAGAAATGAAAACAAAGGGATAGTCATAGCCACGTCTCCATCTAAAGCGCTTTTAAGTCTGTCATTAAGGTTGATTATCCTCATTAAGGCTCCGGGATGGAATGATGACCAGGTTGAGTATCAATTAGCTTCGTTTTGAGACTCCTCTCGCTGACGCTGCTGACACTGCTGACTCTCCTGCTGGTTGGAATGTTGGTGTTATGGCCGCTATGGGTGGGGACTCTGCTTGCTTGCTTGCCTGCTGGTTGGCTGGCGGTCGCGGGGGCTTGGTATAATTCGGGGTGTTTATGGGGGTTTTGTCGCTTTTTCTCTTTCTCTTTCTCTTTCTCTTTTCTTTTTCTTTCTTTTTTTCTTCTTTTTCTGTCTTTCTTTCTCTTTCTATCCCACTTCTCCCCTTCCCTCGTCCGCCTCTTCTCTATTCCTCCTCTTCCCTCCCCCTCCCCCCGTTCCGCCTCTTCCCCCCTCCCCTCCTTCTGCCTCCCTCTATCCCTCCTCTCCCCCTCCTTCGTCCGCCTCTCTCTATTCCTCCTCTTCCCTCCCCCTTTCCGCCTCTTCCCCCCCCCCTCTTCTGCCTCCCTCTATCCCTCCTCTCCCCCCCCCCCTTCGTCCGCTCTTCTCTCTATTCCTCCTCTTCCTCCCCCTTCCCCCGTTCCGCTCTTCCCCCTCCCTCCTCTACATTCCTCTATCCCTTCTCTCCCCCCTCTCTTCTCTTCCCCTCCTTCCCCTCCTCTACATCCCTCTATCCCTCCCTCCCCCCTCCCTTCGTCCGCCCTCTTCCTATCCCTCCCCTCCCTCCCCCCTTCCCTCCTCCTCCCCCTCCCCCTGCCCCCCGTTCCGCCTCTTCCCCCTCCCCCTCCTCTACATCCCTCTATCCCTCCCCTTCCCCCTCCCTCTACCTCTTCCCCCCCTCCCCTCCTCTACATCCCTCTATCCCTCCCCTTCCCTCCCCCCTTCCCTTCGTCCGGCTCCTCACCCCTCCCTTCCCCTCCTCTACATCCCTCTATCCCTCCTCTCCCTCCCTCCTTCCCCGTCCGCCTCCGCCTCCCCCCTCCCCCCTCTCCTCCACCGTGGATTCCGTGTTTACCGCGTGGTATTAGCCGATAAGAAGTGCAACGCGATCGCATACGCGCTACGGTGCGGTTGCGCTGTTGCCGGGTACGCAGGAGTTACTACGCTGTTCGTTCGTCGGTTTACGTAAGGATGGTGTGGTGATTTTTGTGTGTTTGTCTTTTTTTTGGGGGTGGGTGGGGTGTTGGGTTGTTGTGTTTTTGTCTGTTTTTTTTTTTTTTTTTTTTTTTTTTTTTTTTTTTTGGGGGGGGGTAGGTGGTGGGGTTTGTTGTTGAGGGATTGCTGGTTGTTTGGTGAAGTCGTTGGTGTTTTGTTGGTTTTGTTATTGGAAGTGTGTTGGTGTTATTTTTTTTTTTTTTTTTTTTTTTTTTTTTTTTTTTTTTTTGTCTGTCTTTTGTTGTTTATTTGTGGTTTTCGTTATCTGACTCTTTGTTTCTTTCTTTCTTTCCCCCCCTCTCTCTATCTTTCTTTCTTTCTTTCCCCCCCTCTTTCTCTCTTTCTTTCCCCCTCTCTCTCCCTCCCTCCCTCCCTTCCTCTCCCATTCTTCCCTCCCTCCCTCCTTCCTTCTCCCTCTTCCTTTTCCCCTTCTTTCGCCGCTGCTAACTAAACACAAACTATGCCATATTTTTGGGTCCAAACGACAAAGAATGTTTCTCAAAAGGCAATTACCAGAAAGTTACGAGCTAACTTTTTCCCTCCATAGAAGAGAGAGACGTCAGCGGCCCTGATCGGATTATATGGTAATTCGGGACACGGGGAAATAAGCCAAAGGTTACCAGGAATACCAGGAATGCCAAGAATATTCGAATACTGGAATACTGGAGTACTCGAATAGGGGCTACGAGTCAGCCAAAGGTTACCAGGAATACCAAGAATATTGGAATACTGGAATAGGGACAACGAGTCAGCCAAAGGTTACCAGGAATACCAAGAATACTGGAATACTGGAGGACTGGAATACTCGAATAGGGGCTACGGGTCAGCCAAAGGTTACCAGGAATACCAAGAATATTGGAATACTGGAGGACTGGAATACTGGAATAGGGCCTATTCACGAGTCAGGGAGGGCTTGTGGAAGGGTGGGAGAGGGAGGGTTGGGGAGAGGAGAGAGAAAGAGAGGAGAGAGAGAGAGAGAGAAAGGTAGGAGGGAGAGAGAAAGAGAGAGAGAGGAAAAAGAGAAAGAGAGAGGGAGAGAAGGGAAATATCAAGGTAAAAATAAGATATTCAAGGGAAAATGAGAAAAAAAAGGTGAAAAATATTGGAATTAATCAGATAACGAAATAAATTTAATTACATGTGTTAGATATAAGAAGAAGAAACAAAAATAAATCAAACGTAATGATAAACGTAAAATAAAATAGAATAATGAAATAAAAACAGTGTGCCATTGTCAACATGCAAGCCTCACAGTTGGCGGCTGTCATGGTGTCTGTCACGCATGTCATATGAGAGCAAAGGAAATGAGGAAAGGGGAAAAGAAGGGGAAGTAATGAGAGAGAGAGAGAGAGAGAGAGAGAGAGAGAGAGAGAGAGAGAGAGAGAGAGAGAGAGAGAGAGAGAGAGAGAGAGAGAGGAGAGAGGGAGGCAAAACACACACATACACACACAACACACACACGATAATAAATAGACAGACAAACAGACAGAAGAGTAACAGAGACATAAGAAAAAAATGCAGGTAAGCATACTCTTCTGGATATTGCCTTTTATTTTCCCTCTTTTTGATTCCTCTTTCGTTTCTCTTTCCCTTCTCTTTACTCTCTCTTATCTCTCTTCGTCTTCGCCTCTTCCGTCCCCATTCCATCTACCATCCAACTTTCTCCCCTTACCTTTTCCTTCCTTCCTCTTCCCTTCCTCCTCTCCTTCCTCATTCCTTTCCCCTCTCCTTCCTCATTCCTTTCCCCTCTCCTTCCTCCTACCTTTTCCCTCTTCCATCTTCCTCCCCTTCCCCTCCCTTTCCCCTCTCCTTCCCTCTCCACTCCTCTGCAGATGAGTCATTAAATCACATTTTGTTTGCTGCTGGACGCCACTCAGCTGTCTCTTCCAGCAGACTGCTTAACTATTTTTTTCCTTTTTCGTTTACATTTTAAGACTTTTTTCTGCTTTTTTTCTCCTTTTTTTACAGGTTAAGACTTTTTTCCTTTTCTTTTTTGCATTTAAGACTTTTTCCTTTTCTCTTTTGTGCATTTTAAGACTTTCGTGTTTTTTTTATACTTTTTTCCTTTTTTTGCATTTTTTTAAGGGGGGGGGCGGGGTTGAGTATCTAATCGAGGTTTAGGACGAGATGGTGGAGTAGCTTCACCTGTCGTTGGGGTTGTGGCGTAATTTGGAAATAGGAGGAGATTTTGATTTTTTTTTTTTTTTTTTTTTTTGCGTCTTTACGTTGTTGTGGTTGGTTGTTTGATTATTTGTTTGTCTTTGTGTTATTTGTCTTTCTTTTTTATCGGTTTGTCTGTCGTTGTTTGTCTTATCTCTTGTCTGTTTCTCTCTCTCTCTCTCTCTCTCTCTCTCTCTCTCTCTCTCTCTCTCTCTCTCTCTCTCTCTCTCTCTCTCTCTCTCCTCTCTCTCCTCTCTCTCTCCCTCCCCTCCCTCCCTCCCTCCCTCCCTCCCCTCCTCTCCCTCCTCTCCCTCCCTCCCTCCCTCCCTCCTCCCTCCTCCCTCCCTCCCTCCCTCCCTCCCTTCCCTCCTCTCCCTCCCTCCCTCCGTCTTTCTCATTTATTGATTATTATTCCCCAAAGATTATTCACGACGCAGCTTCTCTCCGGATGAAGCAGTAATGATGTTGTGTCGCCACAGTGCCAGGTAATCAAGTCACCGTCGGGCGAATTGCGACTTAAACGACGGCGGTGACAATAAGGGCCGGGCGATAGGGCTCTTATGGGGGGGTCCTGTGATGGGTCGCGACGATTTTTGTGTGTCTTTTTTTTCTTTTTTGTGTGTGTTTTTTTTTCTTGTTTTTAATGTTTTGTGTTTTTATTTTTTTTTTTTTTTTTGTATTTTGTCTTTTTTGGTGTGTTTTTTGCTTGTCCTTCTCTTTTTATTATTTTTCTCTTTTCTTTTTTTTTTCTTGTTTCTGTTGATTTTGGATGCTGCTGTTGCTGTTGTTTTTATTGTTATTATTGTTATTGTTATTGTAATTGTTATTTGTTTATAGTAATGATTATAATGATTATTACCAGTATCATTACCATCATCATTATTCTTATTACGATAATTATTAGTCCATCTCCTTTCTTCTTCCTCGACCTCACCCTCCTCCCTCCTCCTCCTCCACCTCCACCTCCTCCTCCTCCTCCTCCCCGTCTTCCTGATTATTCTTTTTAATTCAATTTCGTCGTGGCGGAAGGGGGGGGGGGAGGGAGGGGGAGGGGAGGATTACCCCGCGACAGACAGGGGAGACTTTATTTACCTTTCCTGTAATTATTGGCTACGGGGTAATTGCGTGTTCGTTTGGGGGGGGGGTCGTGTTGCGTCGGGTGTCGTGTTATTGGTGACGTGTGTGGGTTTGTTTTTTGTTTGTGCAGGGTGTTTGGTGTTTGTTGTAAGTGGGAGGCTGTGTGGTGCGTGTGTGTGAGGAGTTCTCTCTCTCTCTCTCTCTCTCTCTCTCTCTCTCTCCTCTCTCTCTCTCTCTCTCTCTCTCTCTCTCTCCTCTCTCTCTCTTCTCTCTCTCTCTCTCTCTCTCTTCATCCCACCCCCTCTTCCTGTCCCTCTCCCTCTCTGCATACATGTGTGTATCTGTCTCTGTATCTATATCTCAATTTCTACCTCTTCCCCTCTTCGCCTTACTCACACCGTCTTCCACTCTATCTCTGTTTCCATGCTTTATCTTACCTTTCTATATTATCCTCTTCCCCTCTAATGCCACATTAAAACTAGCCAAAAAAAAGGGGGGGTAAGAAAAGGAAAATAAGATATAATTTTCTGTTAAAATCGAAAGGAAGAGAGAAACAGGAAGGGGAGATAGACGAAACGTGAATTACAGATAATGAAGTTGTTGATGAAAGAGATAGATAAAATATCACAAGGTTTGAAAATCGGTTTCACGGGTTAAGGCGTTTTTTTAATTCTTATTTTTTTCTTTCTTTCTTTTTTTACTCGCTCTCTCTTTTTCTCTTTTTCTAATTCGATATCACTATTAATTGCTTCATTTCACGTAATTAGCTTTCAGAGCGGGTAAGCGTGAAGGCGTGTGCCAATTAGTGTTAATTAAGTTCATTGATTAATTAACTGATTATGTATCTTTTGGTGGCGTACACGAGAGAGCGAATGCGAAAGCTTCCTGTGCTTATGCCTGCATGCACGGGCGCTTGCTTGTAGGTGTGGGTGTGTACGCGGAGGGAATGCACACTCGCTCGCATACACGCGTTCACACTCGCACAGTGCGCGCGTGCACAGACACTCAGACACGCACTCGCTCGCTCACTCACTCACTCACTCACTCACTCACTCACTCACTCACTCCACTCACTCACTCACTCACTCACTCACCACTCACTCACCACTCACTCACTCACTCACACACACACACACACACACACACACTCACTCACTCACTCACTCACTCCACTCACTTAACACACACACACTCACTCACTTACACACACACACCCACACGCTCACACGACACACACACACACACACACACACGGACAACTCACACACTCACTCACTCACTGAAATTTCACACAAGCCACCCACTTACACACCACACGCCAAATCATCCATATATACAGACGCCGTTTCACGCCTATCCATCCAACCCCCCACCCCCCCCACCCCACAACACACACACCCATACACACGCCTCATTGCACACACGCCCCGGATCCACACGCACACGCATCGCCGCTTTTACACCCAAAATTGGATTCCATTACGTACGAATTGTAGATTGTGAGCGTCTCCCGTATATCAATTATTGGTTTTAAACTCAATCCTCCGTTGTTTGTGTTAGGTGTGTGTTGTTTGTGTGTCTGTTGTGTTGTTGGTGTGCGTGTTTTTTTTTTTTTTTTTTTTTTTGGGGTGGTAGGGGGTTAGGTGGGACGATTGGCGTGTCATATTGTTTTCCGCGGAATGAGATGGGTTTGATTGACAGCGAAGGTTTTTGTTAGTCGTAAAGGGGGCAGGGTTTTGATTGTTTTCACTCGTCTTTCTTTTCTCTCCTCCTCCTTCCCCTTCCTAATTACCTATTCTTCCTTCCTTCCACCCCTTTTCCTCTCCTCCTCCTCCCACTTCCTTCCTTCCTTCTCCTCCTTCCACCCCCTCCTCCTCCTCCTCCTCCTCCTACCCCTCCTCCTTCCTCTCCTCTCCTCCTCCTCCTCCTCCTCCCT
>NW_020869218.1:203715-205544 GCF_003789085.1 Penaeus vannamei
TGACCGAACTAAAGAATGTCAGTCATAAAATGACCGGGAATCACATAGGGGCGGGACATAAAGTACTAAGATAATTCTATCTGCAAGATGTCCATCCTATTGTTGACTTCATTTCTGTCGCCCTCATCGCTTCCAGCACAACACTAAAAGAAAAACTGAAAACAGTACAAAATGAAGCAGCCAGGATCATTCTGGGTGCTCCCAGATGAACAAAGGTCATCAACCTCCTCATGGAGAGTGCTTTACCGTCCCTGGACACCCAAATTGATTTAATGGCAGCACATTTCCTTTCCAAGGTCTTGCAGGCACCCTGAAACTCATACTTAAGACAGTGAGTACCCAGACGCCTACAACAAAACTGTCAGCTGTTTGCAGACAACTCTTGGCTCACACACACAGCCAGAGTGCTGATACGCTTCCAGCTTAAAGAGATTGCCAAGGCCATGGACTCCCCTCACCCTGAATATAAAGAACCCCCGCCAAGGGAAAACAATGTAATCGAATTCACAGTCCTAAGCCTGTCAAAGAGGAAAGATCAATACTCTATGCATAGCCTAAAGGCACAAGCACAAACTGTCATTGCTCAAATAACTCATCCGGTTAGCATAACCTACTAGACGGATGGATCCGTGAATCACATAAATCACACTGTAGGCGCCGGCTTTGCTGTAAAGGATACCACAACATCCATTAGGGTCACTGACAATGCTTCATCACTCCAAGCTGAAACAGTTGCAATCATGAAAGCCCTGACACACGCATCCCTAAGGGATGGACACAGTCATACAAGCAAACTCTAGAGAAACTATTGACAGTCTTCAGCATTGCATGCTCCAAGACAACATTTACCTGCTGATGTCTGTACTTACCATAGCCCAAAGAATCCTTGATCAGGGTAGAATAATCATCATAAACTGGGTCCCAAGCCACATAGGCATCCAAGGGAATGAGGTTGCTAACAGACTAGCCGAAAAGGGCAGGGGTATGCCCCCAACCTCCATGATCGTTAAACCAAGCCAAAGGAGACTGAGCCAAACCTCCAAAAGCTACAGCGAGTGCAGTTCTCCAGGGCGCACACAGAGAAAGTACCACAAATTCACTCACTGCCAAATGGTACTCAGATGCTACAGGCTATAAACCACTGGCCCTTCCTTCAAATATAAAAAGAGGTACTGAAGTCATACTGCACAGATTAAGACTAGGTTACCATGCACTTGGCAAATTATTGATAACGAAGTTGTCAGGGAGTGCAAGCATTGTTATGAATCTCTTCACAGATTTTCACGATGAATGGCTGCTTAGAGGTTAAGAAGCTTGGCAAGCCGAACTCCCAAAAAACTCTCGGCGACCCAGAGGTTCCCATTACGACACTGGCAAGCAGAATTCGTTCCACAAAGTTCTCGCGACCCAGTGGTTCCCGTTACGACACTAACAAGCGGAACGCGTTCCACGAAGCGTTCCACAAAGCGTTCGGTGATAGAGATTCCCGTTTCGTCATTCCTAATCGGAACCCGTTCTACGAAGTGTTCGGCGATCCAGCGGTTCCCAATACGACACTGGAAAGCCACGCCAGAAGCGGCTGACCGTACTATGCCGGGCCTTTCCTCCACTGCAGGGAACAGCGGGAGGTGACGTCTGCCTCCGCCACGTATTACTCGATTGTCTTCACACCTCCTGCCCCGTCGGTGGTTGTAGAGCTGTTACACCGGCGAACCGTCCACGCGCGGGAGCGAACGAGCGAACCGCCGAATTACCCCGAGCGACCAAGTCTCCACTCACCGTTCCTCGCTCCACGACTGTTTCGACTTCGTGCTGGACCCTGCGAGCCG
>NW_020869218.1:210644-215644 GCF_003789085.1 Penaeus vannamei
GAATTTTCTGAAATAGTAAAACAAACCTACACGAATAATTATGAGAGTGTCATGATGAACAGCCTGTAAAATACCTTACGGACGAACAAATATTCGCCAAATAATATTTGCTCGAGTCTTGCTTTGTCATATCACCAGTCAAAAACTTCATAAATATTCAACCGCATCTCATTAATCCCGCACTTTATAGCTATCAATCTTAGAGCAAATTCCATTAATAATTGAGGGACAAACAATTAATATCATCTCCTTAATTGATAATTAAAAGACGAATTCCATTAAGGACCCATCGCATCCCATTCAGTCCAGCACTTTATATTTATCCTTCTTAGGACAAATTCCATTAATAAATGAGACAACCAATCAATAGCATCCCCTTAATTGATAATTAAGGGACGAATTTCATTAAGGACCCATCGCATCCCACTCAATCCCGCAGTTTATTCATCCTTCTGCTTGCGAGGGACAAATTCCGCCAGGGTACAGAATCCCCTTCGGAAATGTGAGAATCGCTGTACACAACCCGATAGCCCTTATCGAGCCCAACGCCGTCAGGAGGAGAAGGGCAGGGATAGGTTTTCTTGTCTTATGTCTTTTCTCTCTCTCTCTCTCTCTCTCTTCTCTCTCTCTCTCTCTCTCTCTCTCTCTCTCTCTCTCTCTCTCTCTCTCTCTCTCTCTCATTCTTTTTACCGCCCTTCCTTGTAAGTCTGGTCTCTTACAAGGAGGAGGGAAAGAGGGGAGGAAGGAGGGAGGGGAGAGAAAGAGGGTAAAGCGAGGGAGGTGGAGGGAGGGAGGGTGGGGTGGAAAAAAGGGAATGAGGGGAAGGAGGAAAGGGGAAAGAAAGGTAAGAAGGTAAAGAGGGTGAAGGAGGGAGTGAGGGAGTGAGGAGAGAGGGAGATAGGGAGGGGAGAGGGAGAGGAGAGGGAGAGGGGGAGGGAGAGGGAGAGGGAGAGAGAGAGAGAGAGAGAGAGAGAGAGAGAGAGAGAGAGAGAGAGAGAGAGAGAGAGAGAGAGAGAGAGAGAGAGAGAGAGAGAGAGAGAGAGAGAGAGAGAGAGAGAGAGAGAGGCTGAAACAGAGACACAAACAAACAGAGACCAACCAACCACCAAACAAACAAACAGAGGAAGGGAAGAAGACATAAATTACGAACGGTAAACACGACCCCCTCCCCCCTTCCCTTCCCCTCCCCCTCCCCCGCCACCGCATCTCCGCCGCAGTCCCTCTCCTCGCTTCCCTCTTCTCCTTATTGACCTCCACAAGCTCTCAAGCGGAGATCCAATGTCACGTGACTATTGGTGACCTTGCCTCACCTGACTGGCATTACGGAAAGACCGGTAAAAGTAAATAAATAAACGCGATGCTCAGTGGAGTTCTGGAATGAATTAGGAAACGTAAGGAAATATGAATCGATATAGTAATAAAGTATTTAAAAGACATATTCAAAACAAATTGTTTTAAAAATATTCAAATCAAATTGTTTTAAATATATTCAAATCAAATTGTTTTAAAAAATTGACTCATAAGACGATAAACGAAAAACAAATCAATCAGTCAACTATAACAAGAAAAAATCATAATATAACAAACCCAAATAAACAAAACACAAATAAACAAACAACAAAACAAGCAAGCATAACAACAAAAAATAACCCATAAATAACAGAATAATCAACCGATAGCGAGGAACCCTCCCAGGACTCGAACGGACAGCGTTAGCATATACATACATACATACATACACACATACATACACACATACATGCACACACATGTATACATATACATACGCACATACATACATACATATATACACACATACATGCACACGTATATACACACATACATACACCAAAACACACACGCACACACAGAAAGCGTATTAATTAGCATGAATTAGCATAACCTGGCATGAACCTGGTGGCAAGGCGTCAAGCAGCTATGTTCTCTCCATCTTCCCAACTGGTACAGGAAGCGACCGTCTTCGTGGGGTCAAGCTGTGCGAGTTCTAGTGAATAAAAGTTGTGTTTTGAATTTGTGTGTGTGGCGGTGGGGGTGGGGGGAGGAGGGGGTGGGTGGGGGGGAGGGGGTGTGGGGGTGGGGGAGAGGAGGGTGGTGGGGGTGGGGAGAGGGGGGTGGTGGGGTGGGGGGAGGGGGGGTGGAGAGAGGGTGGTGGTGGGTGGTGGGGGAGAGGGTACGCGTGGGGGAGAGGAGGGTGGTGGGAGGAGGAGAGGTGGGGGTGGGGGAGAGGAGGTGGTGGTGGGGTGGGGAGGGGGGTGGGGGGAGAGGAGAGGGTGGTGGGCGTGGGGGAGAGGAGGGGATGTTGGGAGTGGAGGAGGAGAGGGTGGTGGGTGTGGGGGAGAGGAGGTGGTGGTGGGTGTGGGGGAGAGGAGGTGGTGGTGGGGTGGGGAGAGGAGAGGGTGGTGGGCGTGGGGAGAGGAGGGGATGTTGGGAGTGGGAGGAGGAGAGGGTGGTGGGTGTGGGGGAGGAGGTGGTGGTGGGTGTGGGGAAGAGGAGGTGGTGGTGGGGGGGGAGAGGAGAGGGTGATGGGGGTGGGGGAGAGGAAAGGGTGATGGGTGAATGTTTTGGTGTGTTCTATAAAGCGCTCATTTTGAATGGGTGAAGAGATTTATTCGTAACACATTACTGGGAGGGGGAAATGTACTTTCAATGGGGATATAGCATTTTGAATGAAGGGGGGAGGGGGGGTATTATGGTGTGATGTTTGCGTCTTGCTGTAACAGTGGCTGTTCTTATTGGATAAATAATTTTGTGAATAATACAAAAAATGGGTATTTAGAATGGGGAAATAATCGTATTTTGTATTATGTTGGGTGAGTAGTATTTAAAAAATATATATCGGGATTGGGAAAATATTGTCGTATTATCTTGAAAAAAGTAACTTAGATTGGGAAAATATCATGTAAGGCAGGAAAGGAATATCGTACATGAAATAGATATCAATATAAACTTTAATCTATTTTATCAATTTATTAATCCCTTTATACGTTTGGCGGAATTTTGTAATACCGGAATGTTTAGATAGGTAAAAAGGCACACGAATATGGTGTACTGACAGGTAAAAAGTGGGAAGTATATCAAATCGTGATGTTGAATATGTATGTCAAAGTATAACATAGTGATGATGAATGATGATTTATGGATTGTGGCTGATGATGATGTATGTTGATGGTGTATGTTAGTGCATGATTAAACTTTGATGTTATGCCTCCTTGACCTCGTATGATGTTCCTTGATGTTCAAAATGCATTTTTCAGGACGGTGACATAAACACTTTAAGGTCAGTCCCAAACTAGTGGTTTATTTACTCATTAGAATTTCTATTTACGTCAACAGTAACATGGCAATATACTGTCAAGCAGACAGCAGTTAAAGCGTAAATTTGTATTCCATTAAATGCGTTTATAAAACACACAGACACACACACACACACACACACATAACGGGAAAGCATTCCCTACTTCCACATGCCCCTTACCTAGCGTGACCATTGGTAGGGGAAGAGGAGGAACGGAGAACCACGTGGGAACTGGAATTGAAGGTGAGAAGAACCAAGGGAGAAGAGGAGTCGGATAAACCGTAGGAATAAGAAAAGAAGGCTACAGTGAGGGGGGAGGGGAGGGAGGGGGAGGATACGTAGAGGGGTAGGGGGTAGCGGGAAGTGGATAGTGGATAGTGGGTAGCGGGTAGCGGGTATACTGAGTACGGACCATCACCGCCGAGGGATAATATTTCTCCTGCTCGGGATGTCACTGAGGAATGTGACAAAGACGTGATCCTGGACGCGATAATTATTGTTTGGGGAGGGAGGGAAGGAGAAGGGGAGGAGGGAGGTGGAAGAGGAGGGAGGAGGGAGGGAGAACGGGAGGGGAAGGAAGGAGAGAAACGCAGGGCGGGAGATTAGAGGGAGAAGTGAGAGAGAGAGAGAGAGAGAGAGAGAGAAGAGAGAGAGAGAGAGAGAGAGAGAGAGAGAGAGAGAGAGAGAGAGAGAGAGAGAGAGAGAGAGAGAAGAGAGAAAGAGAAGAGAAGAGAAGAGAAGAGAAGAGAGAGAAAGAGAAGAGAAGAGAGAGAAGAGAGAGAGAGAGAGAGAGAGAGAGAGAGAGAGAGAGAGAGAGAGAGAGAGAGAGAGAGAGGAGAGAGAAGAGAGAGAGGAGAGAGAAGAGAGAGAAGAGAGAGAGAGAGAGAAGAGAAAGAGAAGAGAAAGAGAGAAGTGAAGAGAAGAGAAGAGAAGAGAAGAGAAGAGAAGAGAAGAAGAGAAGAGAGAGAGAAGAGAAGAGAGAGAGAGAGAGAAGAGAAGAGAGAAGAGAAGAGAGAGAGAGAGAGAGAGAGAGCGAGAGAGCGAGAGAGAGAGAGAGAGAGAGAGAGAGAGAGAGAGAGAGAGAGAGAGAGAGAGAGAGAGAGAGAGAGAGAGAGAGAGAGAGAGAGAGAGAGAGAAGGGAGGAACAGAAGGTAAGAGGGAGCAAGGGGTGGGGTGCGGGGTGGTGGCAAAAAGGACACTGACCATAGGCAGGTAACGAAGGAGAAATAAAAACATCAAATACATAAATAGAAAATAATAGATAAAGGAAAAGTAGCACAAAAACGAGAAATAGAAATAACAAAAACGAATAATAACGATAGATACACGAATAAACGGCTATCAATCAATTCATTAAAAGATAAAAAAAACAAAATGAATAATGGAAGTAAGAAAAAGTGAAGCCAAACGATCGGTTTCTTAAAACTGAGCGCTGCCCGACACAATTTACACGGAAATACAAATATCTATCTATCAGACTAGATATGCATATCTACAGGATAGACAGATAGATAGAGAAATGTATATCTATCAGATAGATAAACACATAGGTATTTATTTCTGTGTTTATGCATGTCCTTATATATGAATATCAATAGGGTCGAACCTCACGCAATTTTAACCATCTAGTCTCGACGCTCGAGGATGCGCCGTGCGGCCGACTACGACGTAAAATTTTGTTCGA
>NW_020869218.1:223144-225644 GCF_003789085.1 Penaeus vannamei
ATACAATAACACAGGAAGGGACTGGTTTTTTCTGAGATATTCGAATATCCTTCACCTTTTCCTGTCTATCTGTTTCCTTTCCTCTTTTTCTTTTTTTCTCTTTCTCTTTCTCTCTCCCTCCCCTCCCCCCCCTCTCTCTCTCTCTATCGCTCTCCCTTCCCCTTCTCCTCCCCCTCCCTCTTTCCCTTCCTTCCTTCCATCATTCCTTCCCCCTCCCTCCCTCCATCATTCCTCACTACTCCCTCCCTCCCTCCATCATTCCTTCCCCGTCTCTCCCTCCATCATATTTTCCCTTCCCTTCCCTTCCCCCTGTCTTCACTCCTCCCCCACCCCTTCCCACACTATCTGTCGGGAGGACAAATGATAAAATAACCACAATATCAATCAACTTTTTGTCGGTCTCTCTACCTGTCTTCATATCTACGTCTTTTTTATTTATTTTTTTTTCTTTTTTTTCATTTTTTATTACCCTCATTCCTTTCGGTCATCTTTTTTCACAAACAGGGAAGGTGAGAGATGTGTATCGGTCAAGGAAAGGTCATTTGCATTCCTCCCTTTCATAGCCCGGGGTGCTGTGACGTATTGTGTTATTATTGTGTTACGTAGCGTGACGTGTTGTAGGCTTGTGCTATTGTGACACTACCATAGTATCATATTTTATATATAGTAGCGCTGTATAGTATTATGTGCTGCATTATAGTGATGGGGCATGAATATCGGTATATAGCATACTGCACTGTGTATTGTGGGGTTGTGATACTATCATGGCGTGCTGTAGGATTGTAATATGGTGACTTTATCATAGTATTATGCTCAATACGGTGGCGGAGAACAGTATCATATGATGCAATAGAGTGATGTCATATGCATTTCGGTAAATAGTATGATACATAATGATATACTGTGATATGAACCAATGTACTGTGAAACAGAGCGATAATATGGACATGCAGCGAAGTACTGTGATATAAAGCGATATAACAGCGATTTATATCATGCTATAATGCTATGTATCGTTGAACCTCTTTTATTTGTTGCTGCTGTTGTTATCTACGTTACACGGCACTAGATTAGCACTTTGATATTCCTAGACCCAAGCGGAATTACATCTTTGGACCTATATCCTGAGCCAAAACACCCGGACCAACACGCAGACCTACAAACGGAGACCGATACTCAAGACCAGAATCTCAAGGTCAACTAAAACGGCCATTACTCTCACCCCCCACCCCCAAAGGAGACCGTTTCACCTTAGGCTTATGAGACACGCCCCCCCACCCCACCCCCAGGTTCTCTTTTATCAAAGTGAGTGGAATTCTAGATAGGAGAGGCAGGTAGATAATGTAACATAGGAAGGATAAGATAGATAAAATGAAATAAATAAGATAAGAGAGGAGATACAACATAGATATGGTATAATAAAATAGATTAAAATAAGAGAGATAAGCTGAAAGAGTTAAAATACGATAGATTATGTACAATATGGTACATATGGATATGATAGATACGGTAGATAAGATAATAATCAAATATAAAATAGGCATGTTCTGATCGATAAGATCATAACTTGCTTAGAGAGAGAGAGAGAGAGAATAAAACACACATGCACACGCTCACGCCCACGCCCACGCCACCACATGCCACACACACACACACACACACACACACACACACACACACACACACACACACACACACACACACACACACACACACACAAACACACGTGTGTGTGTGTGTGTGTGTGGTTTATCTCTCTCTCTCTCTCTCTCTCTCTCTCTCTCTCTCTCTCTCTCTCTCTCTCTCTCTCTCTCTCTCTCTCTCTCTCTCTCTCTCTTCTCTCTCTCTCTCTCTCTCCTCTCTCTCTCTCTCTCTCTCTCTCTCTCTCTCTCTCTCTCTCTCTCTCTCTCTCTCTCTCTCTCTCTTTTCACTTCCACCGTTACCAATGGACGTGTTGGTGTGTCTGTGAGGTCAAAGCAATAGAGAAATCTGACCATTATTTCAAAGAAAAAAAAAAGGAATTTTTTGTTTTTGAAATAACTCTGTTGAACTATTTTTTGTTGTTTTAAAATATCTGTAAAAAAGGATTTTGTTTGTGAGGTAAGTAAGGTCTTTGACATCAACCTGTAGGGGAAACTGAAACAATTGACGCAGCAGAGAGGAGATGAGCAAGAGGAAGGGATGAAAAGAGTAAGAAAGAAGGGAACAAGGAAGAGAGAGAAATGACAATAGAAAAAATGTAGAGACTGAGGGGGACGCTAGAGGAGATGAGAAGAAGAGATGAAGGAAAGGGAGAAGAGAGTAAAGAAAAAATAAACTGATGACAGGAAAAGAGAGATAAATAGAAGAAAGACTGAAAGAAAGGAAAAGAGAGAGAGGAAAATAAACAAGAAGAAAAAATACAGGAGAGAGACATGCAGGAAAATAACAAAAGGAAAGAAATAAGGAAACGGAGAGGAAGTAAGAAGGAAGAAAGTGAATAATGGAGAGAAAAGGAAAC
>NW_020869218.1:230644-233144 GCF_003789085.1 Penaeus vannamei
GACTCTGGCTCTCTCGATCGCGACAACGGTTCGCGACCTGTTCAGCCACTCCAGTAGCAGGCAGGCAACGCAGCAGCGATTCAGCATCATCAGTACCTGCTTCGTGGAGGGTTCGTCGGCTGCAAGAACTGGACCAGAACACGCACCCTTCCAAACAGAACCAAACGCTTGAACGAAATCAAATAGCTTCCAAAATCAGAACCAAAAAAAAAAAAGAAAAGAAATCCCATCGAATTCCAGGTCCGTGAGATCGATCGAACTTGTGATGAACATGGAGTGATTAATTGGGAAATTATTCCGAGCATGATTTATTGATTTCGCATGCGACCCGACCGCATTCCTGCAGGCAAACCTCGGACCTCGCTAAGCCGGGTTCCCTAGCAATAAAACGCGACAAAAACTAAACAAAGGAAGAAGCGTTCACTCAACGCCTGGCTACTCCAAGCGTCATTTTAGTGAACGCATCGATTTAGCTGGACTCCTCGCCGCCGCGGAAATCACTTCCCTTTTTACTTTCCATTTGCTTCTTTCTCTCTCTCTCTTTCCTCTTCTTTCATCCTGGTAGAACTCCTACGCATGGTGCTTGTGATTACATGCTCTATTTTCATCATCCGGTGTTAATCCTCACTGTATTTCTCCAGAATATAATGTTTGACCAACGAAGTACACTTTTATTAGTACTAAAACTACTCCCTAGTACCCTCTCTGTAATAAAAAAGTCCTGATGTCGTATTTGATATCGTGGCCTTCAGTCTAAAACCAATACAAATATCACTACTATATCTATTACTATTCTACGCATATCAATGGTTTATTACTCCCATATGTATATCAGAAGTACATCATTGTTTTCAGCATCTCCTTTTACAAAAATGAGAATCGATATTACATGAATCACTATTACATTTAATAACTTTAACATATTGCAATTATATTATCAGTATCTGAAAAATCGAGAAATTATATTTATTATTCTCTACGGCCTGTTTACCTTTATCTTCAGCCATTTACTTATTGTAAAATTGTCTAATATATTTTTGAAAAAAATGCATATATTAAATCAAAGGTTGGACTTACATTGCACACACATCCAATCACTTAATGGTTATCACGCCCCCCCCTCCCCCATCTCTCTCTCTCTATATATATATGTCTCTTTTCTCTTTTCTCTCTTTTCTTTCTTTTCTCCGTTTTCTCCTTTGCATCTATTTCCTCTCTCTCCCCTCCCGTTTTCTATGACGAAACAATTATTTCCCATTTTTTCCCTCCCGGACATTTGCAAAAACGTGTAACATCTGCCTGAACTCTACAGCTTAGAATAGCTTATGGCAAAGAAACATGCACACGGCAACTCAGACTTAATTACGTTATATAAAACGCCCAAAACAACACCCGTCAAAACTCTACGGGGAAACTACCCGCGTTTCGGGCGTATTACAGGCCGGGACCCATTTTCTATAACTCGAAATGTGATCTCAGGACATCATACTTTTATGTGCATTAGTAAATCTAAATCGCATAAAACATAAACCCTCTTTCATATCTATTTTCATCACACGATATACATTTTATCATAATTCATATCCTGTAAAATGAGAAAGAAAAATTATCTAGAACAAAGTTAAAAATCATCAACACGTAAACAAGATATAACATCAAAACAGAAGAGAAGAAAAAAGGAGTAAAAAGTGCCATAAAAACCCATTCTCTCCAAAGAGGTCAAGTGCAAACCAAACATCCTGACACATAAAACCAGTTGCTTTTTATCTTCCATGATTAGATCAGCGAATAATCTTTTTTTCTTTCAAATATCTCGCTTCTTCAGCAAGATGCACACTGCAACCATAGTTCTTTATCCTCGCAATGAATAAACGCTGAAAATTTTTTCTTCCGTTTTTCAATAGGAAGTCTAAGTATACACCAAGTTTCATTTAAAAAATAATAATTCTAACGAAAAGCTTAAGTTTAAAACTTCTTTTAAACCTTTTTATCAACCGTCAATCAAATTCACAATCATTCCCATTTAGTAAAAACAAAAAGCAACTCTTAAACGCTGCCATTTCATTATCAGGATTTTCCATTTTATCCTTTGTAGCCTTCAGTCCCAACTCTGTATGTGAAGCTAATTGTAAAATAGATATATTTGATAAATATTCCCGATATTCTTGATCCTCCATTATAGATATACAGATCAAGATAATAATAATAATGATAATGACAACAATAACAATAATAGTAATAGAAGTAGTAGTAGTAGTAGTAGTAGTAGTAGTAGTAGTAGTAGCAGTAGTAGTAGTAGTAGTAGTAGTAGTAGTAGTAGTAGTAGTAGTAGTAGTAGTAGTAGTAGTAGTAGTAGTAGTAGTAGTAGTAGTAGTAGTAATAAAAATAATAAAAATAATAAAAATAATTTAAAAAAATAATAGTAATAATGACAATAATAATGACTAAAATAATGACAATATTGACAATGACAATAATAATAATAACACTAATAATGATA
>NW_020869218.1:238144-255644 GCF_003789085.1 Penaeus vannamei
AAGCATATTTTCAAAACAATAAAGAAAAAAATCACATCAAAACAAAAACAAAAAAACACATCATAAGAAAACAGAACAAAAACATACACAAAACACGACACATACAAAAAAACACACAAACAGAAAAATAACCCAAAATAATGGTCTTTGAGAACAAACAGCTTCCCCATTCTCAGCCACGTAACGAAACGCGATGGCGGCTTAAACACAGGACAAAGCTACTGACGAACCCGAGGCCGACGCCACACATTTCCCTCCCCACTGATACACACTACAGCGTTGCCAAGGAAACTCGCCCCCCTTATTTCCCTCGATGTAGTAGGAAAAAAAGTGGCAGCGGTGGATGCCTGCCTTCCTGCGTCGCTTCGGGAGGTGTGCATGCGACAGGGTTATTAATAAAACGAAGCTGAGAGTTGGGGAAAAAAGAGAAATAGATAATAGAAAAATGATGATGTAAAATGGGGGGGAAATGTCCCTAGTTGGCATCACTACCGTCATCGTACACATGGTCACACACGCACACGCCCATCTGTTCTCTGCACATGCACACACATGAGCTTACAGGGATATAACCTTGCGTCAACACATGTACAGGCACACGTAAGCTCGACGAAACCTATTTACGTGAATAAAATACGTTTGTGTGATAATGTTCGCGGTTGACAAAGGGTTGTGAATTGCGATTTTCTGTCCTTTGAAAACAGAAGGAAAGAATGGTTTGATATACAGTACAAAGCGAGGTATATGATTATTTCTGTGTGGTGTGTGTTGTGTGTGTGTGTGTGTGTGTGTGTGGTGTGTGTTGTGTGTGGTGTGTGTGTGTGTGTGTATGTGATGTGTGTGTGTGGGTGTGTGTGTGTGTGGTGTGTTGTTGTGTGTGCTGTGTAAAGTGTGTGTGATTCAGTAGTGTGTTGATTGTGTGTTTGTGGTGTGTTTTAGTGTGTTGTATGATGTGTGTTGCTAGTGTGGTGGTGTAAGTTAGTGTGTGTGTGCTGTGACTGTGGTGTGATTGCTTGTGTTGTATGATGTGTGATGTGTGTTGTGTGTATGTCGTGTGTGGTGTGCGTGTTATGGTGTGTGTATGGTGGTGACGTTGATGTGAGTTGGATGTGTGTGTAGTCAGTGGTGTGTGTTAGTGTCAGTGTGTGTGTGTTGTGTGTATTAGTGTTATGTGTTATGTTGTGTGTGTGGTGTGGTGTGGTTAGTTGGTGTGGATGTGGAGTGTAGTTATGTGTGAATGAGTGGAATAATGATATAAAGTAATATAATGAAAGACAATAATTAAAACAACGTAGAGTGCTGTGGCGTTAAGTAGAAGAAATCAGGCGTACGATTTCCTTCTTGTAGGTCGCAACAAGTGAACATACAATTCTGCCAAGCGTGAGTGGGAAGTGAAAATGAAATGAGGCAGAATGATAGACGTATTACTTATACAAATAATTTCCGTGAGAAGAGAGAGAAAAAATGTTTACGTCAATCTAGAAATAATATGGAAATAGGGAGAAGAGTGATGATAGTGAAAGCGTGAAATGTGGAAGACAGATAAGAGAGACAAAATTACGAGAGAAGCAGATAAATGGATGAGTGAGTGATATGAAGCGTGAAGTGGTGATAGAAGAAAGCCGTGATAGAAGAGAGAGAGAGAGAGATGAGTAAGTAGAGAAGAGAGAGAAGATAAGAAGAGTTAAGATGAATAGAGAAGAGAGAGTAGAGATGATACGAGGAGATGAGATGAGAAGAGATATCAAGTAAGTAAAACAAGTACAAGATGACATAAGAGACAGAGACAGAGACAGAGATCACAGAAGACAGAGACACGACAGTAAGTGATACATAGAGATAGAGAGAGACGAAGTAGAGAGTAGAAGACATGAAAGAGAGAGAGAAGAGAAAGAGAGAGGTAGATAAGAATGCATATATGATAAGAGTAAAGTAGAGAGTAGAAGGAGAGAGAGAGAGATATAGTATGGATGAATGAGCTGGTTGCTGGTGAAAGATTTGTAGAGGGTTGGTTAAAAAAAATACTAACCCACAGAAAAAACAATGCAAAAACAATGAAAAAATATGACAAGATTGACACACGCCAAGAAGCCAAAAAACGAACCTGCAAAAGTCAGCAGGTATTCTGGGGTCTGTCCCTCCTGCTCAAAAGGCTCTGTCAAGGTTATAGCCATCACTATGCGCAGAAGAAGGAAGAGTATCATAGTGCCTAGAGAGTAGAGACAGCGGTGAGAGGAGGGGAGAGAGGGAAGAGGAGAATTAGAATACGAAGGATAGAAAGGGGAGGGAGGTTAGGAGGTCCGGTTTAATCTGGGAGAGGGGAAAAGATAGAACATAACGACCAGAAATATTATTAAATCTTAAGAATAGGGAAGCGGGAAAGAGATGACGACAGGAGGAGAGGGGCGACCGAGCGAGAAGGAAAGATGAGGATATGGAGGAAATTGAAAAAAAGGGCAATCGAGACAAAGAATATGCCGCGGGGATAGAGGCTGTAGCGTGGGCGGGAATCTGCAAGAGGAAGTTTGGAAGGGAGAAAGAAAATGTGGGCGAGTGAGGAAAATGAAGATAGAGTAATTGTGCGAAGGATGTTGAGAGAAAGAATGGGGAGCATGGATACGTATCAGACGGGGGTGGGGGGGGGGAGAACGGCTGACAAGATTAAAAATGAAAGGCTCGTGGGCTGAATGATATGGGTCATGGAAGCAGAAGAAAGGAGAGAATGAGGACAGCGAAAGGAAAAGTCCGATGAAGGGAGCGAGATTATTGAGAAAGCGGCAATGTTTATGAAACAATCACATGGTCAACCAGCTTTCGTTGTCTTTCTCTACTAGTAAACTGTTTTCATATAGATAGAGCCAGGACCCTGTATCCCTATCATCTTCAGAATTCGACAAAATGCAAGGTTTTTTACCTCAGCACCTACCTTCCCTCATCTTTCACTAGATAATTAAACACAGAGAAAGAGATAGACATAATGAAAGGACCTTTCAACTCTGCCACATCCTGAAAGACGACTCTCCACTTTTCAATTCTCGCTCGTGGATATTCTTATTCTATATGTTCCTCTCTCTTTACTACTGATCACTTGCCCTCCCTTCTTCACCCACTATACCCCAACTCTTATACCTGATCGTCCCTACCTTCCTCTCTCCTCCTACCTCACCTCCTACTATCTCTTTTTCCCTCTCCTCTTTTCGATTCTTCCTCTCTTATTTCCCCTCCCTCTCTCCTCTCCTGTTCCTCCATTTCATACTATTCTTCCATTCTGCCTCGCTACTTCGTTTCTACTCTTCCTTTTATAGTAACGTCTACCGATTCTCATTTCTTTACTAATTATTTCCCTCTTAACATTCACTCTCCATTTCTTGTTTTTTCATTCTTATCTATCCCCTATCCTTATTCTGTTTCTTTTTCCCTACTTTCTTACCTCTTCCCCCCTTTCTCGCACCCTCTCTCCACGTCCTCATCTCCACACTTGTTCTCTCTTTTTTCTTTTTTTGTCTTTTTTTTTCTTCTATTTTCCTTCCTTTTTTTTCCCTGCCCTCTTTTTTTTTTCTTCTTCCCGGCCCAAGACTGCCTCCAATTCAAGCCCTCTTTAAAGATGCCTCACAGAAAAGGAACTCCTAGAAAGTCACAGAGGCCCCTTCCATTGCCTTTTTTCCCACGGTAGGAAGGCCTTCAGCAACCACTCCGGGGAAATCAGCTGACTTGACACATCATAGGGACTGTGGGTTTCTAAATGATAAGCCCGAGATATGGGTTTGAATCTTAAGAACGAGGGTCGGGGATCCTTTCTTTTGAAAAAAAAAAGGTTATTTGAGATGAATATCAGTCTGGTGACTTAGGGAAAAGGCTGAAGAAGAAGAAGAAAAGGGAGGAGGAGGAGGAGGCGGGGATGAAGAAGTAGAAAGGCATTGTGGGTTTGTAAATTATATGCGTGTATTTGTGTTTATTTCTGTTGGTAAGGCTTGAAAAGATCGATGGTCGGGAAAAAAATAATATTTTAAAGAACAGGCGACGCTGTTAAAGATTGATGTCAAGATGAAGAAGCAGTATGATGGAGAAAAAGAGAGGGGAGGGGGAGAACAGGGAAACGATAATGATGGCGAAGAAAAAGAAAAAAAGAAAAAAGAGCAGAAGTAGATGATGATGATGATAAGAGGCGGGTCTCTCCATGGAAGTCTCAGAACCACGATTTTTAAAAAATGCAGTCGAGGGCATTGGAGATGAATATCAATCTGATAAATATACGAAAAGCTGCAAAAAAGGAGAAAGAAAATGAAGAAGAAGAGGAGGAGAATCGAGAGGAAGATCAATAAGAACAAGAACAACAATAAAAACAAGATAATGGAGATAAAGAAGTATAGAAAGGAGGAGGAGGAGGAGGGGTAGGGAGAAGTGGAAGAAGAAAAAGAAGAGAAGGAGGAGGAGAAAGAAAAAAAATCGATCTGACAAATTACTGATACAACTATAAAATAAAAATAAAATCCCGAGCAGAAATTCCCGAGGGGCTTGAGACAAGGGCGTTAAAGGACTGGAGGACCAGATGCCGGCCGGAGATAACGAGTCAACATTACACAAGATGAAACCTGAGAGGGCGGCCATGTTCCCTCAATCCCCCTCAAGAAGTATCTGCACAAAGCTCGTCCTGACATGCACATGTTCGCATGCGCAAACACGTAATTATATACGTACATATGCACATACATGCATATAAATGTGCGTGTGTGTGTTTGTGCTTGTGTGTGAGTCTGTGTGAGCGTGTGTGTGTGGGGGGGGGGGTGAGTGAGTGAGTGTATTTGTCTATCTGTCTGTCTGTTCATCTCGATCTTGGTTTGTCTCTGTCTCTGTTTCTGTCTATGTCTGTCTCTATCTCTGTCTGTCTGTCTCTATCTCTGTCTGTCTTGTCTCTATCTCTCTGTCTCTATCTCTGTCTGTCTCTGTCTGTCCTCTCTGTCTCTATCTCTGTCTGTCTCTCTCTGTCTGTCTCTATCTTTGTCTGTCTCTGTCTCTATCTCTGTCTGTCTCTATCTGTGCTTATGCCTGTCTTCATCGATTTCCGCCTCTCTCCTTTCACGCAGGTCCTCCGCTCCGCAGCCAACGCATGGCAGACCCTCGTGACATCGCACTCCAAACAAACGATCCTTCACGGGCGATTCTGAATGCACAAAGGAAACGACTGGAACCTCGGATTTGAGTCCCTTCCGTTTTTCTTTTGTTTTTGTTTCTGTTTTCATTCTCCCTTTTTGTCGCAAAGTTAGTAAGTAAATAAACGAGCGAGTAATTAAGAAGGGAGAAAGAAAGCAAACACCCAAGTAAGCATGCAGGTAAGTAAACAAGCAAGCAAGTAAATATATACATATATATACATATATACATATATGTACATACATACACACAAAAAAACACACACACACACATATATATATATATATTTGTTTCGATCTGCCATACCAAATAATCCGCCATCACAGCCATCATTCCACGCACATTCACTCACAACAGTAATTGAAAACTAATTGTGGGAGAGTGCGTGCAACCTACTACCCCCCCCCCCCCCTTCCTTCCGTCCTCCCTTACCCCCCCCCTCCTTCTCTCCCCTACCCCCCCCTCCTCCTTTCCCCTACCCCCCTCCCTCCTCCTCCTCCTCTACCCCCTTTTATTTCCGTCAGTGGATGCGCGAATATATGTTATCAACGTTGGTCTTCTCTTCATTTTTTCCCTTCTCTTTTCTTTCTCTTAACCTCTAGACAAACAGATTGTATGTTTTCATCCCCCCGTGTTTCTGTTTTTTTTTATTTTCGTTAATTTAACTTGTCGACATATTTCTTTTTCTTCTTTTGTCGTTTCAACCTTTTCTTTTTTTTTTCTTTTTCTCCTCCTTAACCTAAAGACAAATCGAATTAACATTTTACCAAAATGTTTTCCCTTTCCGTTTCCTTCTATAATTTCACAAAGAGGAAAATACACACACACACACACACACACACACACACACACACACACACACACACACACACACACACACACCACACACAAGTGCACGAAATCACTAGAGAGAAAAAACAAACAAATAAATAAACAAATAAAAAACGTTCACACCTGAGCATCGCTGAACAGGCGACGTTAATCAGAGTGGCAACCCCACATCCGCACATTTGCTCTCGCTTCGAATACAAAACAACTATAATAATAATAACAATAACCATGATAATCATTACAAAAACAACAACAGCAACAGCAACAACAACAACAATAATAATAATAATAATAATAATGAAAATAGTAATAATAGTGATGATGATGATGATAAAGAAGATAATAACATGATAATGAATGATGATGATGAATGATGATGATTGATAATAATAATAATAATGATAGTAATAATAGTAACAATAATAATAATATTGATAATAAACAAACGAAGAAAAGTAAAACGAACTATAAAACCAAAACAAAACGCATCTTCTCAACCCCTTCGTTAAGAGCAGTCCCAGGGCTCACTTCCGGCGGTGCGTCTCTCTTTGGGCGAAAGCGAGAAATAGGTCGTTTCATTTTCGCTTTATCTTGTTTGATAATTTTGGGAAGGGGGAGAGGGAGAGAAGGAAAGGAGGGGGGGAGAGGAGAGGGACAGAGAGGGGGGAGGGAGGGAGAGAGAGAGGGGGAGGGAGGGAGAGAGAGGGATGGGAGGGAAAGAGAGAGGGGGAAGGAGGGAGGGAGAGAGGTGGAAGAAGGGAGGGAGGGAGGGAGGGAGGGAGAGAGAGGAGAGAGAGAGAGAGAGAGAGAGAGAGAGAGAGAGAGAGAGAGAGAGAGAGAGAGAGAGAGAGAGAGAGAGAGAGAGAGAGAGAGAGAGAGAGAGAGAGAGAGAGAATCAGACAAAAAGAAGTGCATACAGGCAAGAGGAATAGATAAACACACACACACACACACACACACACACACACACACACACACACACACACACACACACACACACACACGCACGCACAAACAGACGGACGGACAGCCTCGACGAAGGCCGCCAGCGCCCTCCCAGGCGTATCCTCCCAAGAGCCCCCCGCGGTCGCATCCAGGGAGCTTGAACTTGCCAAACTTGCGGTCGTCATTGGCAAGGAAGAGCGGCGAGGGAGATGGGACGGGGCAGAAGAGAAGGCTTAGGCAAAAGGACAAGGTAAGAGGGTGAGGGAGAGGACAGGAATAGAGTGTGAAGAGAAAGGACCGGTGAAAGGGAGAAGGGGAAGGGATAGGGTAAGAGGAGGAGGGGAGAGGATAGGTTCAGAGAAAATGGAGGAGGGTGAGGGAAGACGAAGGGGAAGAGGATGAGGGGAAGGGAGAGGATAAGAAGAAAAGGAGAGGAGAAGGATGGAGGAAGAAAATAAGGATGGATTAGAAGAGAAGGGTGAGGGGAAGATAATGGGCAAGAGGGCGAGGAGAAAGGGCAAGGCATAAAGGAGAAAGGAAAGGGACAGAGTAAAAGCGAAAGGGGTTAAGACAGGTCTAGATGGGGAGGGAAAAGGAATAGGAGGAGCAAAAATGATCAAAGGAAGAGAAAAGAGAGGAGAGAGAAGGAAGATAAAGCCGAAAAAAATATAAAAAAACGAGAGGAGAGGACATTACCAGCGAAGAACAGCAAGGAAACATAAAAAAACAGAAAAAGCAAGCAAAACAAGGCAGAGAGCAGAGGGAAAGCGGGAGGAGGGAGAGCAACCCGAAATGGCGTCTTAGAAAGTGCTCAGGAAAGAGCTTTGGGAAGGATATTGAGTTAGGATTTTGGCGAAGCTGCGGCGAGCGAGACGCGGGACGGACTAAAAGAGCGAAAGGAAATTTCGGCGACGGCTTTCGACGGACCGGATTTGCCTTGATCTCCTCCTCCTCTTTCTTATTCTTTATCTTTCTTTTTACACACACACATATACGCATTTTTTTACTTACAATATATATATATATATATATATATATATAACATACATTGTATATGTATGTATATGTGTATGTGTATGTGTATGTGTGTGCGTGTGTGTGTGTAAAAATATGTATAAACATACATACATATATGTTTATATATATGTGTATATGTATATATATATATATATATATATATATATATATATATATATATATATATATATATATATATATATATATATTATATATATATATATATATTATATATATATGTATGCATGTATATACATATTTATATATACGCATACACATATATAATGGTCGTATTTATGTTCCATGTATATTTCCAGACGCACATATCATCATCCAGTAGGAGAGGATGAGGGGGGGGGGGCGGCATGGCCCGAGCGCGGGACCGGACGGAGGACCCGCGCCCGCCCGTCGCCGCTTCAGTTCTTCATTAACTATGTCCTCTGTATCCCGGGCAAGTTTGTTTGTTTGCTACGCGCCTTCTTCGCCATATACCTTCCTTTCTAAAAAAAAAATAATAATAACAAATCCTTAGAAATTTGTCATATCGCAGACTTGAATTTCCCCGCATTTACAACGACTTCTACGATGTTTTCTGGTCGTTTTTTCTTTACTTTCGAATAAAACAGACAAAATGCGTTGTGAGCTAACAAACCGTTAAGGCCCAATTAGCATGAATTAGATTACTGGTGCGTATTCTTCTATCCTTTTCCTGTTTCAGCCGCTAATTAACCCGCAGGCATAATTAAGACGTAATTCTTATTCTTGAAATGATTAGGGGACATGAGGATATCAACTGCATTTCTTTTTTACTTTTGGGGGGGGGCGATGGGAATATGCGTACATATGTTTGTTCTTGTTATGTGTAGGTGCGTGGGCGTATATGTGCACGATCTTCTATATTTAGTTGTATGTGCGTATGATTGTTTGTTTCTGCGTAGATGTATGTGCGTATGTGTTTTTTCTTTCTGTGTACTTGCATATGCGTACATGTGAGTGAGTTCCTTTACGTGTAGATGTATGTGCATATATGTGTAACTTTCTGTGTAGTTGCATCTGCGCACATATGGGCGATTTCATGCGTAATGTATGTGCGTATATATGCCGTTCACCTTCCGTATCTTTGTCACAGTCATAGATAGATCTTCCACGAACATTTATAATTGCTGGGACGATTTCCATGAGAAAAATTATAAGAAATAACGGAATTAATATCAACTATAACGAGCGTCAATATCACAATAATGAAATAACATATTCAAAAACATACTATAACGAAATAACACTTAAAAATATACTTATAATAATGAATTAACACACAAAGAATACGAAAACGACCGCCAATATTTAATTAACGAAATAACAAACTATGTCACCCCGACACGTAGGCGAAGAAGAAGAAGAAAAATGAGAAAAAGAAAAAGAAGGAGAAGAATAAAAAGAAAAAGAAGGAGGGGAAATATAAGAAGGAAATATGAGAAAAATAAGAAGAAAAAGAAGATGAAGAAGAAGGAGAAGAAGAGAAGACAACGACGGTCTTGCCCTGCTCCCGCCAATGAACCTGAGCCAGGCGGGCGGGGCGGCGGGCGCACCTGCGGGATTCTCCTCGATCGCTTTACATGAGATAAAGTTCCAAGGAGTTTGGGATCACTTCATTTTCCGTTTTTTCCTTGCATCTTATATAGTTATTTGTTTATGTCTATCTCTCTGTCTCTGTTCTCTCTCTTCTCTAGTCTACATCTCTCTCTCTCTCTCTCTCTCTCTATCTCTATCTCTATCTCTATCTCTATCTCTATCTCTCTCTCTCTCTCTCTCTCTCTCTCTCTCTCTCTCTCTCTCTCTCTCTCTCTCTCTCTCTCTCTCTCTCTCGTCTCTCTCTCTCCTCTCTTTTTCCTCCTCTTTTCTACATCTCCCAACCCTCTCTCTCCTTCCCCTACTTTTTCCCTTGCCTTCCCAATTACTCCTCTCCACCTCCCCCTCCCTCATACCTCTCCTCCCCTCTTACATTTTCCCTCAAACGCATCATTACAACGAATCTGAGGACAAGGGCAGAGAATTAATAAAGGAAATGGGAAAGAGAGGTTAAAATTGCCACGGAATATTATCTTTGAAAACAAGACACGTCTTATTCGTCTTTAAGAAGATGTCCGGGATTTCTCAGAGGAGGAAGTGTCGCAAAGGTCCCTCGTTCCACCCGCTATTGACCTTCTTTGCGACTGCGACAGGGCGCTGGGAGGGAAGTGGGAGAGGGGCGGGGGAGAAAGGAGGGATAGAAGGTCGAGAGAGAACGGGATGGAGGGAGAGGGAGAGGAAGAGTGAGAGGAAGAGAGAGGAGGAAGAGGAGGGAGAGAGAGAAGAGAGAGAGGGGAAGAGGGGAGAGGGAGAGGGAGAGGGGAGGGAGAGGGAGAGGAGGGAGGGAGAGGGAGGGAGAGAGAGAGAGAGGAGAGAGGGAGAGAGGGAGAGAGGGAGAGAGGGAGAGAGGGAGAGAGAGAGGGAGAGGGAGAGGGAGAGGAGAAGGGAGAGGGAGAGAGAGAGAGAGAGAGAGAGAAGAGAGAGAGAGAGAGAGAGAGAGAGAGAGAGAGAGAGAGAGAGAGAAGAGAGAGAGAGAGAGAGAGAGAGAGAGAGAGGAGGAGGGGGGGGGGAGGGAGAGTGAGAGAATAGTTTATTCCAATTCAATTTGTTACTATGGCCAGTTTTCGAGTAAGAGGCTGTCTGAGTGAAGAGAAATAAAGAGAAAAAATAGGCAACAACAGAAATAAGAGCAGAAGAGACTAATAGACAGTAGACGAAGAAGAGAAAGAAGACGAAAAAAGGCGAGAGGCAGAGGAGAAAAATACATAAATACATTTTAACAACGCCATTGCATCATGTCGTCGAACGGTAAATAAAAAGCCAATTTCTCGTAACGGAAAATGTTAACAAAACAAACACACTGGCTTCGCTGACCTCCCCCCCCCCCCAGCATGATATATTGCAAAACAACTGCAATCGCTATCCTTCCTTCTAGTTATTTTAATTGCTACGATATATATCTATCTATCATCACAGACGATACAAATATTATTGTCATTGTTATTAGTATTAGCAATAAGGTTATGGTAATCCTTATTGTCTTCGTTATTTATTTGTATGTCTTTTTCCTCGCTCCCTCTCTCTCCTCTCTTCCCTTCTCACCTTTTTCATTTTCATCTTCTCTCACTTCCTCTTCCTCTCCTTTTCCTTCTCTCTCCCCTTATCCCCCCCTCCCCCCCTCTCTCTCCATTTTTCTTCCGCTCCTCATCCTCTCCCCTTTCCCTTTTTCCTATTCCCATTCCTTTCTCTCCCACTTCGTCCCCCCTCCAAATCCCACTCTCCCCCTTTTCTCCTTCTTCCACACTTACTTCTACTCTCTACCTTTTCCTTCTAGTAACTCGCTCTCCCTTTTTTCTCTCTCTCTCCCCTCCCCCCTATCCGTTTCTCTCTCTCCTCTCCCTCTCTCATTTCCTCTTCCTCCCACCTTTTCCCCTTCTCTCCCTTTCCCCCCTTCTCCCACTCCCATTCCTCCTCTTCCCCCCCCCCCACCCCCTTCCCAGTGTTCTGGCGGGGAAACTCAGATAATGCTTTCCCGTTTTTGTCACGTGACTTCCCTCCGCCCAGCGCATCACGGAGCATTAAGGTTGCTCGTTCCACCCACTCTTTAGCCTTCTTTGTGGCTGCGACAGGGCGCTGGGAGGGAAGGGGAAGGAGGGGAAAGGGAGAAAGGGAGGAGAGGAGGAGAGAAGGAATGAAGGTAGGGGGAAGAAGAGATTAAAAAGGGGGAAGAAAGGGATGAAGGATGGGGGAAAGAGAGATTTAAAGGGAGGGAGGAGGGGAAGAGAGAGAAAGAAAGGGAGAGAGGGAGGGGAGGGAAGAAGGGAGGGAGGCAGGAAAGGATAAAGGAAAGAAGGGAGGGAGAGACGAAGAAAGAGAAAGAGAGGGAGGAGGAAGGTGGAGAGGAAGAGGGAAAGATCGAGGGGAGAAGAAGGGGAGGAGAGGATGAGACGCTGTAGATTAATTGTTAAAAAATTAAATTCAGATGAATTTCGTTATTTTTAACATACATATTTCCCTTTCCTATTTTCCATTTTCCACAGTTTTAATTTTCATTTCTTATCTATTTATATGACCGCTTTATATATAAAAAATAATCACTGCATCTGCAATTGACTGCCACGTTGCAAAGATAAAATCTGGAATGGTAGTTGCACGCTCGCCCCAAAAAACTTTTTGTGCGTGTTTTCGGATAAGCGCTTTGCCCGTTAACAAGCAATTTCCTCTTTTCGATAACATTTCCAGGCGCTTTTCGAAAAAAAAGAAAAAAAGTTAGATGTATCTATTTATCTATCTGTCCGTCTGTCTCTTTCCTCGCCCTCTCTCACTTCCTCTCCTCTCTTCTCCCTTTTCCTTTATATATATATATATATATATATATATATATATATATATATATATATTTATGTATATATATACATATATAGCAACAGGTATAGAAGAAATATATACTGCAATATATACTGAAAAAACATGCTTACATGTGCGCCAGTGCAGCTTGACACAACATGAAATCAAATGCATTCACCGTTTTAAATAGACTTAATAAAGGTGAACAAACATAAACGACTGTGTATACCTAAGAGTATATTTGGAAAGGTGTGTATATTTATAAATGTATGACTGTGCCGTGTATGTGCGTGTATGTACTGTAGGTATTTGTGTAATCGTGTTTATACAAAAATATTTGTGTATTTGTTCGCTTCAACTAAATATATGCGTGTATGTCAGTCTTTGTGTGTCTGTGTTGTAGGTATGTAAATTTACGTGTGTTATCGATGCATGTAAGTGTGCATGTGAATCACGATATCAATCAATAATCACATCAATTTAGATCATTACAATTCCTTATAATCAGATTAGCATCAAGAATGAATTATATCGAAAACATTTCTAATATTCTCAATGTTCTTTCAAAATCTCGCATCTCATATATCCAATATTCTATTCAAAGAATTATTTAGATTATAAATACAGCTGATTCATTCATTCTCTCAAAAGAAAAAAATATTAATACACCAAGGATACTATACAAATAATTCAGAATCTAAAATGGCGAAAAAAGTATAAAAAAATAATAATAATAACAATAATAAATAAAAACTTTCTGAAATTACTTTCCGTCCCTCGGATGAACGAAAAATTATCACGAATGAGTTAATCTGCCCGCTTGCAACAGTGAATTTTCCTAGTGCATTGTGGATTCAGGGAAGCAATGTAATTTGCAAGACAGCAAGTTACATAATTCAGCATTTTTTGCAAGCTTTTTTAGGCCTACAAGAAAGCGATTGTGGGAAATGTTTGAGAGATGAACAAATGCCCGTTTTAATGCATGTTTGATTATGTGGGCGTCGTTTCGTTTCGTTTTCGCTTTTCTTTTAATTTTGGTATATGTCTGTCAGCGTGCCTGTGTGTGTGTGTGTGTGTGTGTGTGTGTGTGTGTGTGTGTGTGTGTGTGTGTGTGTGTGTGTGTGTGTGTGTGTGTGTGTTGTGTGTGGTGTGTGTGTGTGTGCGTGTGTGTGTGCGTGTGTGTGTGTGTGTGTGTGTGTGTGTGTGTGTGTGTGTGTGTGTGTGTGTGTGTGTGTGGTGTGTGTGTGTGTGTGTGTGTGTGTGTGTGTGTGTGCGCGCGTGCGTGTGCGTGTTTGCGTGTGTGCGTGTTTTGCAAGAGCGTGTTTGTATGTGTGCGTGGTTGCGTATGTGCGTGTCCCCACACAGACAAACCCACTACGAGAGAGAAAGAAGTAAATCTTTTCATCCTTAGAAAAAAAAAGAAAAAAAAAAAACGAAATGATTTCTTCCTCCCGCAGAACACAACACAACCGTCCGTGAGCTCAGTCTCTCTCGCAGGCAGAATTCGACATGCTCTCTTTGCTTTCATTATGTAAAACCAAGACAGAAAGAGAGACAGAAAAAAAAACATCAAACGAGTTAGTTTCCCAACAGGCATATCGTCTTCCAGCCAAAAAGAAGTATAAAATCTGAACATTAAACTCAGTGTTCAAACTTTCAGAAACCGGAAGTGAACCCAGCTGCAGAACGTCACAGAAGAGAGAAGAAAATTTATACCCATCAAACTGCACTTAAAAGCAAGACAAAGGGAAAGAGAAAAATGATGATTACGTTTTAAAAAGCAAGAAAAGAATGGAAAAGTAAATGTATAATGAAGTGCTCATCTTCGTCATTATCACCATTATCATTATTAATATTATCACTATCATCATTATCAATATTATTATCATTAACATTATCATAATTATCATTGCCTTATATCCTTATTATTCTTGTTTTTGTTGCTTTACTGTCAACAAGATCATTATTATTATTCATTATCATCATTACTACTATCATCATCCTCATCAACTTAGCAATAAGATGATAACCCTGGCATTTCTACTAATAACCACCACTACCACCATCAATATCATAAAATAAATAAATAAATCTGAAGTACTCAGAGAGCGCATAACCGTGCTCAGGCAATTGGGTCACTTATGCAATAAAAAATATAACACAAGAATTACATTAAAATCACCTCTTTTTCAAATACGAGGTGACTTCCGTAAACATAACCTCCTTGGCTGAGGTAATAAAGGTAATGATAATTAGTTGCCCCTGTTGCCAAGGCAATGGGGGCAACTAATGCAATAATAATAATAAAAAAAAAATCCTGGATGCGAATCGTTATTCGTATCACCACCAAAATTTAATTGCAGTGAAGCGCACTTTCTGAGCTATCCTGCTAACCAGCCAACAAACTTACTAACCAACGATTCCAAAACCATAACTTCCTTGGCGGAGGTAAGAAATAATTAAATACAAAAATGAATGAACAATCATATGAATAAATAAACTCTGGTAAATAGAATCACGGAGCAACTCAAAGCCGTTCCCAGTTAGCCCCGCCCCCCACCCATTCCCTGTCAGCCCACTCCATCCGTTCCCGTCAGCCCACCCCACCCGTTCCCGCCTCACGCCCGCCGCCCGCCGTCCCTTCGTCATGGGCCACATGTCACGGCAGACGCGCCCGCATGGTAACATGAGGAGGTCACCAAGCACGACGTTCACGGGCCTGCATATCCCTGGTCCACTCCCCCCCTCCTCCCCTCCCCCGTCCACCTCCTACACACTTCCTTCCCTTTGCTCCCTTTCTCTTCTTCTCCTACTTCCCTCTTTCCTTTATTCGTTTCCTCTGCTCGTTCTCCTCTTCCTACTTCTTAATTTCCTTTCTTTTATTTTCTCCCTCTCCCCTATCTCCACTCCCCACCTCCTTTCCTTTGCTTCCTCCCTCCTCTTCCCTTTCCTTTCCTCTCCTTACCCTCTATCCACTTCCTTTTCCCCAACTCTTTCCCTTCTCCTCACTTCTTCCCTCTCCATCTCTTGCTTCTTCTAGTCCTGTCTTCCTCCTTTTTTTTTCTTCTTCCTCTTTCATTTTCTTCTTTCTCCTCCTCCACCTACCGCTTTCTTCTCTCTCTCCCTCCCGTCTTTCATCTCTTCTATCCCTTCCCTCCTTCCCCCCCTTTCCCCCCCTTCTCCTCCCTTCTCCCCCCCCCCTCTTCTTCCGGCCACTCGCAGCGCCTTTCTGCAAATCGTCAAAAATGCTAATTCGCTGTCTTCAGCCTTTCATCCTCAGTTAGTTCATTTTCACCCATTTCTTTCTCTTTCTTTCTTGCTTTTCATTTTTGACATGTGTTACATGCGCGCTCGTGTTTTTTGTCTGCTTGTTTTGTCTGTCAGTTCGTTTATTCACCTTTCATTTTATCTCTTCATCATATATATATTATATATCTCTATTATTATATATATATATATATATATATATATATATATATATATATCTATATATAATATTTCTCATTTATTTTCTCTCTCTCTCTCTCTCTCTCTCTCTCTCTCTCTCTCTTCCTCTCGTCTCTCTCTCCTCTCTCTCTCTCTCTCTCTCATCTATTATCTATATATATATTATATATATATATATATATATATATATATATATAATATATATATACACGTTCCCTAAAGAAAAAAATCTGCAGCGACACAGTCCTTGCAAAACACGGCAGACGGCCAATAACAGTTCGGTTGATGTGGCACCAGCAATTGATCACGCGTGGCACTCGGTTGCACTCTGGCACCCGTCATTTATGCCACTTTGCATAGAGAAAAATGTATTGACAGAATCGAGGGTGTGGTGGACGCAACTTTACGCCATGACTAGAAAAAGATGACATTTTGCTTTTTAATGATCCACGCGGGAGAAATATATATATAATATATATATATAGTATATATATATATATATATATATATTATATATATGGTGTGTGTGTGTGTGTGTGTGTGTGTGTGTGTGTGTGTGTGTGTGGTGTGTGTGTGTGTGTGTGTTGTGATGTGTGCAGTGATACGTGGACAAATCTCGAGAGAGATACACTGCATGTGTATATGTTACGATGACTGCACACCGATCTCTCTCCAGTAAAGTGATGATAGTGATGACAATGACATGTAATAATAATAATAATAATAATAATAATAATAATAATAATAACAATAACAATAATAATATTAATAATGTTAATAACAATAACAATAATAACAATAATAACAATAACAAATAAAACAATAACAATAATAATAATATAATAACAACAACAACAACACAACAAACAACAACAACAACAACAACAACAACAACAACAACAACAACAATAATAACAACACAAATAACAACAATAATAGCAAAAAATGATAACAACAATAATGATGATATAAAACATAAATATAACCATATATACATACACTAACAATACAAACACACACATCCTTTTTATCTCTTAACCATCAGATATACAGGCCCCTCTTCCTAATAACAGCAATTAAGAGTGAAGATGAAAAAAAAATCTTACTCTGATGCCTTAAGGAATCGAACCGCTGAATTTTTTATATGATTAAAGTGGACGACTGAGAAGATACTGAGACAATGGAGGGAGAGGAAAGGAAGGAGGGAGAGAATAAGGAAGGGACGGAGGGAGAGGGTAGGGATGGAGGGGGAGAGTGCGGGAGGGAGGAATAGAAAGAGGGAGAGAGGAAGGGAAGGAAGAGACGGAAAAGGAGAAAGAGAGATACAGACTTAACAGAAACACTCAGAAAAACACAGACAAGCATACAGACCACGGGATAAACTAGGCTCCTTGCGACGATTCTCTGACGGATAACGACCGTGTTTTGTTTCTGAGTCGCTCACCTGTCGTCTGTGCGCAAAGCGATGCTCAGTCGTCGCCGGTTATGACTTCCTTCGACGACAAAAAGGAACAAGCATCGGGGGCAATAAAATGTCTCCTGGGTCTTTGTCGTCTTTAACTATCTCTGTTTTTGCTGTCTCTTTATCTGTCTCGATCTACTGTCTGTCTGTTTGTTTGTCCGTCCGTCTGTTTCGTTCTCTTTGTCTTCCTATCTGTCTGCCCCCCCCCCCTCTCTCTCTCCTTCCTCCCTC
>NW_020869218.1:263144-268144 GCF_003789085.1 Penaeus vannamei
TCTCTCTTTCTCTTTCTCGCTCTCTTTCTCTTTCTCCGCTCTCTTTTCTCTTTTCCTCTCTCCCCCTCTCTCTCTCTCTCTCTCTCTCTCTCTCTCTCTCTCTCTCTCTCTCTCTCTCTCTCTCTCTCTCTCTCTCCTTCTCTCTCTTCTCTCTCTCTCTGCTCCGTGTGTTCTCTTTCCCCGCTTCTCCCCTCCTCTAATAACTCACTGTTATTCATATTTACATTTTTCTGTTCTCTCTTTCCCGGATATGCTACTTATCTTTCCCCTCACAGCGACCCCTCGCCCTCGGCCGGTCTTCCTCCCCTCGGCACGTCGGGTCGTCTCCTATCTCTATTCTCCCTTTCGGTTTCTGTCTCTCTCCTTTTGCGGTTTCTGTCTCTGTGTCTGTCTCATTTTTTGGGTTTCTCACTTTGTCTTATTTTCGGTCTTTGTCTCTGTCTGCCTCTTTTTTTGGTCTCCGTCTCTGTGTTTGTCTCATTTTTCGGTCTATTACTTTGTCTCCTATGCGGTCTATGCCTCTGTCTCTCACTTTGTCTATCATTCGGTCTCTATCTCTGTCTGTCTCCTTTTTCGGTCTCTGTTTCTGCCTGCTCCCTTTCGGTGTCGGTTTCTATCTGCCTCTTTTCTCGATTTCTGTGTCTGTCTGTCTCCTTTTCGGTCTCTTATTTCAATCTCTTTGCCCCTATTTCATGTCTGTTCATATTACTGTCTGTCTGTCTCTGCCTCTTCCTATCTCTATCTCTTCGCTTATTAAATTTCTCTTACTCCCGCTCTTTCTTTCTTTTTTTTTCTTTCTTTTTCTCTCTCCCTTCTTCCCTCTTCGCCCTCCTCCCTCTTCCTCCCATTGCTCCGCCCACCACGACAACAAAACAAACCACCACCGATGAAAAAAAAAGAAAGAAAAGAGAAAAAAGCTGCCACTTCCGCAGAGTAATATAAGTTCCGTGATTTTTGTTTCGCCGTATTTAATGAGACACCGAGGATAATTAGAGGGAGGGGGAGGGGAGGGAGAAAGGGGAGAGGGGAGAGAAGAGAGTGAGAGGGGAAAAGGGAAGGGAGGGGAGTGGGGAGAGGTGGGGGGAAAGAAAGGGAAGAGGGGGAGAAGGTGGCGGGAGGAGGGAGGGAAGGAAGGGAGAAGGGGGTTAATGCAGGATCCATAATCACACATGGAGTTACCGTTAATTAGGGGTTACCAACCGGTGCAAGGGGGGGGTGATGTGTGATGATACTCGTGCCGTGGGGCGTGGGGGACGGGGGAGGGGACTGTAATCAGGTGTCGATAGCAGCGTGGGTGGGGATACTGTGGCAAGAGTGGGCGTCAAAACAGGTGAGAATACCAGCCTGGGTGTGCGTTGACATTTTACATTTGCGATTGTATGAGCAAATGACAATACCAGGGCGGGGTATGCGTGGGCACTCTATATTTGCAAAGGGTATGAACAGGAAAAAAAAAAAAAAAAAAAATCAGTACTGGTGAAATCACGGGCGTGTTTTCCCCTGCGCCAAAATGACCACTGCCGTTCCCCTCGCAGCTGACTGCCCGAATATATCGAAAGGGATAAATAAGCAAGAGAAAACAAAGGAAGACGCATTGGGGTCTTTGTCACACATTTGCAAGAAGGAAAGAGATGTTTCCACGAAGCTTCATCTTATATTTTTAAAATTTTATTTTTTGCATGTTTTATTAATAAAAGAAATAAGAAAGAATTATCGAATAGCACAATACCACCCTATAAAAAAATCCAATTCAACCACACGCAAATTAGGAATGAAAAAAAAAGAATTGTCTACCCATCAAAACCTTAAAATAATAATAATAATAATAATAATAATAATAATAATAATAATAATAATAATAATAATAATAATAAAGTAAATAAACGCACAAACATTCACTACCAAATCCTAGCTCCTAATCTCTCCCTCGACTCCCAATCTCGCTTTAAACCTAATCTGAAACGAGCAAAAGACACAGCTGACTGACCTAATTGAGAAAGCGCGCGCTCCCGCCACAAAAACGACGCCGCGAGAAACCCGCCATTTTTCAGGTCTCGACTTTAATTCGAAAAACGGTTCGACTCAAAGGAAATCTAGGGACCGTGACTGCAAGAAGAGTGATTTCTCGTTTTTTCTTCCTATTGTATATTGTTCTTCTTATTTTTCTTCTTTTGTTATTGGTGCTGTTGTTGTTGTTTTGTTGTTATTGTTGTTGTTCTTCTTTTTCTTCTTTTTCTTCCTCTTCTTCTTCTTCTTCTCCTTCTTCTTCTCTTTCTTCTTATCTTTCTTCTTACCCTAATACTACTACTACTACTACTACTTACTTGTAAACTATATATTCCTTCTCTCCGAATTAGATTTGGAAAAATGTAAAACTTTGAAAATCCACAAAAACGTGAAGTTTTTTCATGATTTTAAGTGTCATTTTTCGCTTCCAGCTCCCCCCGTCTCTCTCTCTCTCTCCTCTCTTCTTCCTCTCCTCTCTCTCGACTCCTCTCTCTCTCCCCTTTTCTCTTCCTCTCTCTTCTCTCTCTTCTCTCTCTTCTCTTCTCCGTCTCTTCCCCCCTCTCTCGTCCCGGTCTCGTCTCCTCTCTCTCTCCCTTCTTCCCTCTCCCCTTCTCCCTTCCCTCTCCCTCTCCCTCATACCCTTCATCCCTCTCCTCATCTATATAATACACTTTACTCCTATTATTAATCTAATTCCTTCCTTCTCGCACACTATTATATCTCCTTGATAATCTTCATCAATTTAACTAACTATGAAATATAACTTCCTAATCTCATCTTCTTCCCTCCCAACTACTCACACCTTCGCTTTAACCATCTCCCTCTCCCTCCCACTCTTCCTCATACACTCCTACTATCATTACCTTTCAAATTTTCAATGAATAATAACTAATTAATAATAATATATAAAACCACAATGCAGTATAATATCACGTAAGAATATATAACTACATTATTTTATTAATTAGATTAAATTATAAATAATAATATAATTTATTAGTATATATAGAGAGCTAGTACGTGTAAAATATATCGATAATTTGCCATAAGATGTGTGTAGGCTGTGTGTGTGTGATGTGTGCAGTGACTGCGTACTGGCTGTTTGTAATATAAAAGTTCTATTATATGCATAACATATTATAAATAAAACTACATTCCAGGCAAATAAAAATCGTATTTTAATATTGATTAAAATATAATATAGATTATAATATATAAATTATACAGTAATATATTATAACTTATATAATATAGGTATATATATATTAGATTTATATGATAATAATACATATTATTAACAATAAATATTGAGATAGATAGATAGATAATATGACGAAACAATAGTGATGTAATAATTGTATAGATATATAGAATGTAATTTATTATGATAATGATACATCCATTGTTAATATATAATAACAATTTAGATTGATAATGATTATTTAAATAACTAATATATTATAGCATATAATTTAATACTAATAGCAATTAATAATAATTATAATATTGAGGACCATAAACCAATAATAAATTAATAGATCATATCCTAATAAATAATAAATATAAAAATGTATATAAAAGCTCGATATACAAAGAATAAGATATAAACCATTATACAAGAGAAACAAAACCTCAATATATATAATAATAATAAATAACATATTCAGAGATATATACTTCCACAGTGAATACCTCCATTAAACTTTCATTCGCCCTAGCTAAAACTAAGCAATAATAACATACACACAATACATTCCTGGTAGAATCTATATACTAATTATATACTAGTGATTTAAATTAATATATAATTATAATAAAAAAAAAATAAAAATAATTAAAATATAAATATAAATAGAGTGTAAAGAAATAGAAAAAAAAAATAACTTGCATCCTCACATCGATAAGAGACCCTAGCGGCTTGTTGTTGTGGTTGTGGTGTGTGTGTGTGTGTGGATTTAGTGCGTTAAAGTATATCCGTAGATTTTAAGTGGTATAATGAGAATAATTAGGATATATTATAGGATACTGTATTTAAGATACTAACTAGTGTTGTGAATTTACGCGTAATAGTATAATAGTTAGAGAGGAACTGCGAGATATAGATTGAATACAGGTATCTATAGCACATAGTGTAGGGAGTCAGAAGGCTGGCTATTTAGGTAATTTCGAATACTAATATATATAATATATTAATCCTTATGTAGATAAATAGTATTAGTATAGATATTTATAAGGCCATAATTATGGATATATATAGGTATATATATGAATTGTATATTTTAGATCAAGTATATATAAGAAATGAGATATTACAGGTATTATATATATATTACATACGATATTGTAACGGATATTATAATATACCGTAAGGGAATATAGAGAGGTAGTATATGAGGTAAGTTAGGTAATATATAAAGAGTATAATATAATGTAGAGGTATAGGAAATATTTATAATCATTAATGGGATGGGACACAAAACACCATCCACACACACACACACACACACACATACAACACACATCTCACACACAAGCACCACATACACACATACAACACACACACACACAACACACACACACACACCACACACACACACACACACGCACACACACATACACACACACACACACGCACACGCACACGCACACACACACGGACATAGTCTCTATCTTTATACACGTCTTTGCCTCATCATATCAAGTTCCCCTCTTTTCTTATATGCAAAGCAATTATCTACTGCAAATAGGGTGACCACAGACCCATTCAAACCGCATTCAAAAGCGTAATGCATTCAATACAAACAGATCAAAGGCTCAACCCCCTTTCACGCTTTTTTTTTTTAATATAATAAGAATAAAATAGAAAATAAAGTAGAAAATAAAAATCCCAAACCCGGTTTTTGTTTTGACTCTCGAATCGCATCTCAGCGCGATGTCAACCGCGGTGGAGATGGAAGCAAATGATAAGCAAATTTTGGATGATTATGATGAAA
>NW_020869218.1:273144-300644 GCF_003789085.1 Penaeus vannamei
GCCTGTCTGTCCTTCCGTCTGTCTGTCTGTCTGTCCGGCTGTCTATCTGTCTGTCTGTCTTTGTCTGTCACTGTGTGTCTGCTTGCGCGCCTGCATATCTATTTGCCTCATTCTCTCACACACAAAATAAGTTATTAGTCATGCAATTAATGTGAACATTATATGAATTATCGCCAATATTGTCACAAAATGTCCTGGAAATAAGCGAAACGAAACTTAATTAACCTCGTCTGCCACATCATGATTTAATTACCGATTAAACAACGTCAAAATAATTTGACATTTGGAGGGAGAGGATGAGGGATGGAGAAAAAGGAAGAGAGAGAGAGTAAAAGGAGAAAGGAAGAGGAAAGAGGGAGAAAATGAAGGAGGGAGGGAGGAAAGCGAGAGGGAGAGAAGAGGAGGGGAAGGGGGAGAGAGAAGAAGTGGATGGGAGAAAGGAGACAAGGAAGGAGGGAAGGAAGGGAGAGGAGGGAGGAGAGAGAGGGAGGAAGGGTGAGAGAGAGAGAGAACGAGAGAGCGAGAGAGAGAACAAGAGAGCGAGAGAGAGAGAGAGGAGAGAGAGAAGAGAGAACGAGAGAGAGACGAGAGAGAACGAGAGAGAAGAGAGGAGAGAGAGGAGAGAGAGAGGAGAGAGAGAGAGAGAGAGAGAGAGAGAGAGAGAGAGAGAGAGAGAGAGAGAGAGAGAGAAAGAAAGAAAGAAAGAAAGAAAGAAAGAAGAAAGAAAGAGAGAGAGAGAGAGAGAGAGAGAAGAGAGAGAGAGAGAGAGAGAGAGAGAACGAGAACAGTGGGAATGAGAGGGGGTGAGAAATACATCCATAAAAATACGAGCAAATACTTTCAAAAATGAAACTAGTAATAACACATCTAATACCACTGCAACCCCAGACGCTGATACTGCAACCTAACTGCAACTGCTCAAACACCGTCTCTTGAAGGCTCACCATCTGGCAACACTACTGTGGCGAGACATCAAACGCTTAAAACAACAAAACTTTTTTTTCATTTTCTTTTTTTACTTAAACCTCTAAACGATGACCCATACGAAAGCAATCGAATTTCCATCCGTTCTCGTCCTTCATCTTTCTCTTTATCCTCTCACTCACTCACTCACTCACTCACTCACTCTCTCTCTCTCTCTCTCTCTCTCTCTCTCTCTCTCTCTCTCTCTCTCTCTCTCTCTCTCTCTCTCTCTCTCTCTCTCTCTCTCTCTCTCTCTCCACAATGAAGTGGAAGAGGAGCTGGAGGAGGAAAGGGAAAAAAGAGAAAAAATGACACGATAAATAAGAGAAAATCAACCACAAGACAACAAAATGACGAAGAAGGTGGAAGAGGAAGTGGGAAGAAAAAAAACACTATCTGGCAATCCTCCCTCCCCCTCCCATTCCATCTCCACAAACACCCAAGAATACCACTCTATCACGATCCACCCCCCCCCCAGCACCGCGCACCCCAAAAGCAGTCTTTCGGAATTGGCAAAAGAAGAAAAAAATGACAGCGAGATGGACTGTTTCCTACGGGACAAGATCTCGATAAATAAATGTATAAATAAACAAACTGCGAGATGGACTCCTTCAGGACAAGAGCTCGGAAAAAGAAGAGAAAGCAAGAAACAAAATAAGATTGACTGACAATTTTGGGACATCTAATAAATAAATTAATAAATACATCAAACAAATTAATAAACAGCGAGGCGGACTTTTTCAAGACAAGATCTCGGAACTCTCTGCTGTTCACCCTGACACACCTCCTCCCTCCCCCCTTCCCCCACTCCTCTCGGATGACGTGGGGGGCAGATCGGATGCTGGTGGAGGTTACGTGTGGATATTGGATAATAATGGTGAGTGTAATATAAGGATAATGGTGATGGTGGTAGTGATAATGAATGCTTGGAATGAGAGTAATGACAATAACAGCGGAATGGTGATGGGAATGAGTGATAATAACAAAGCTTATGGTGATGGTGATGATGTTAGTGATAGTAATAGTAACAGTAGTAGTTGTAGATTAATGTAATAATAATGATGATGATGATTATGATGGTGATGATGATGATAATGTTAATGATAACAATCATTATAATAATAACAACAAATAATAACAGTAATAATGAAGAGGATGGTGATAAAACAATAATAACAAAATAATGACAATAATAACAATATCCGTCTATAAAAAAAAAATGAGCGTGCACATCTGAACCAAACTTACATCACGATAAAAAAGGAAAAAAACATCAGCAAATATTCCCACCAATATAAATTTTTTCATGCTTATTTATCACTTTAATATCAGAGGATGTAACGTGTACTTTTTTCGACACTGAGCACGTCTGGAAGAAGAAAAAACCTGTCCGTTAATGGTCATACATATTCCACAGGGAGTCCCCACGGCGCCTCCGAGATAAACAGAGGACATCCTCGAGACACCAAGGAACAGGAGGATTTATCTCGATGCCAACTTGTCACTAGCTTGAGAAGCACCTTTCTCTCACCTGACATAAGCTGACATATGACACAGGTTCGTGAAGTGACATTTTCATAACTTTTTTTTTTTTTACTCTGTTTCTCTTTCTTTGTCTCTGCTCTATTTCAATAGTTTCAATATAAATACACACTGAACTTGTCGATTATTCTTAATTATATTTCAGGTGAGTCACTGTTTATCTAATTTTTTTTATTCACTATCTAAAATCTCTTGTTTCTGTCATTAGCTCACTTTCCATAAGCTCTTTTCATGACGTTGCCAGGCTACACTGTCATCCGAAGATACACAGGGAAAACACTCGTAATTACCCATCGGCATGTTGCACGTCATTCCTCCCGCATTGCGAATGAGCCTTTAGATTAGAAATAAATAAATAAAATCGCCTCTGCACAGCACGGCCACCAACAGCGCACAGAGGCAGCAACGACGACGGGGAGGAGGCGGCAGAAGAGGAGCGAGAAGTCGCCACGTCCTCCTCCAGCGAGGGTCGAAGCGCGATACCTTGAGGGACGCCACCACACTCGCACACGGAGCGCCAGAGAGCCCAGCCAACACTTGCAGGCACTGTGACTCCCCACAACACACTAGCACTCGCCGCAAGTGCTCAACCCCGCCAGAGTCTCCCCGAGCCACGCTCCGCCACCCCACGCTCGCCAACCCATGCACCCGGGGGGGGGGGGCACTCATGGCCCTGGGGAGGTGGGGGGGAAGAAGTGGAAAGAGAGCATATGTGGAAATGAGGGAAGGGGAGGGGAAAGGAGAGGAAAAAAAGCAAGAAAGAGACCGACCGACAGAGACAAACCAAAAGCAAACACACGGGGGCAGAGACAAAGACAAAGACGGGGAAACAGCACAAGGGAGGCACGAGACGGGGGCTCTGCACTGTGAGTCTCTGACCCAGTGAAACGGAGAGACTGCATGTCTCGCCTCAGACCCAGACAGGGCCATTTGGCAGGGGAAGCAAGGGGGGGGGGGGCAGGGAGGGGGAGGGGGGAAGCAAGGGAAATGTCTGGTAGTAAACGTGTATTAGGACTCCGATGACAGTCCATGGATCATAGCTTGTTGCTGTCCGTCGGTCTGCCATATTTGGTTTTGTGACCATAATAAAGAGAAAAAAAAAACAAGAGGGGTCTTAGTATTAGATGCTGTCGTTCCTTCGGGTTTTCATCAAGAGATATTACTTTGGTAGTAATTCACTAAATACAAATGGATTTAGTGCAGCCGTGCATCCTACTGTGTTTCCTTGCTAATTTCAATGTACGGAAAAAACACACTCACGAAAGTAAAAAATGAAAATAGCGTGATTTCCCTTATCCTTCTATGGGCAAAAGAGATCTGTGGCAACTCACATCCCATGCAGTGTTTCCCACACGGCGTCATCCAATTTATTATCGTTACCATTTTTTTTCTTTTTACATATAAATCTACATCTCGGTTCACCCGGTATCACGTTACATAATGCAGCGAAAGTGAATATCCGTTGCGCAACAGTGATGATGCTTGATTCCAACCGAGGAACAATGTTCAGCTACTCCCTCTCACGCTTCACTCACGAATGAACTTGGGTATTTATGACGTGCGGGCCCGACTCCTACGCCCGGCGGAGTGAGAGAGTGGAGTGGAGTTTCCCTTCCATCTGCTCGCCGCGCACGCACATTCATGTAAACACACGTACACGTCCATGTACACATTCATATACAAACATGCGTACCTAAGCAAACTGCTGATGCGTAATTTTTTTTAAATCCGATATTTGACAGACAATACGTGTACGCATATATGCATGAATATATATATATATATATATATATATATATATATATATATATATATATATATATATATATATATATATATATTGTGTGTATATATATATCTCACACGTATATATATATATATATATATATATATATATATTATATATATATATATATAATATATATATATATATATATATATATATATATATATATATATATCTCACAATATATATATATATATATATATATATATATATATATATATATATTATATATATATATATATTGTGTGTATATATATATCTCACACGTATATATATATATATATATATATATATATATATATACTACATATATACATACACATATACATACGTACGTACATACATATAACATACACACGAGGGGGAGGGGTGAGTGAGTGAGTGAGTGAGTGAGTGTGTTGTGTGTGTGTGTGTGTGTGTGTGTGTGTGTGTGTGTGTGTGTGTGTGTGTGTGTGTGTGTGTGTGTGTGTGTGTGTGTGTGTGTGTGTGTGCGTGTGCGTCTGTATATATGTATATGCATCGATAGATAGATCAATAGATAGCTGTAGATGTAGATGTAGATATAGATATACAGATAGATATACACACTGCACTGCCCTTAACAATACCACTTTTCAACTCGTTAAGCTGATGACGTCACTTCTCATCCTTAATGAAAGAAACTTACACATTCATTAACAAGTTCTTTTAAGTCTCACGCATCACTTGGGATGCGTTTTAAAGATGCGGGAGAGAGGGAAGGAAGGAGGAAAACAAGAGAGGGAGAGACAGGGAAAGAAGGAGAAAGGGAAGGAGGAGGAGGGGAAAACGGGGAGGAAGAGATGGAAAGAGGGGGAGGGGAACAGGGGAGGAGAGGGGAAGGAGGTGAACAGGGGAGGAAGAGAGGGAAAAGAGAAGGAGAATAGGGGAGAACAGAAGAAGGAAAGAGGGAAGGGGAGAAAAAGGGGGTAGTGGGGAAGGAGAAGAACTGGGGTAGAGGGGAAGGGGGGAGAGGGGGGTAAGCTCGCCTAGAGCGATAGTGGGTGGGAGAATGAGACACCAGGGGAGAGATGGGGTGGGGTGGGGGCAGCGGGTGAGGGAGGAGGGGAGGGATACAAGAGAGGAGAGAGGAAAGGGAGAGATGGAGGGAATGGGAAGAGAGGAGGAAGATGAGAGGAAAAAAAGCAGGTGAGTAGAGAAGTGGAGGAATGGAGGAGGGAGAAAGAGAATAAGGAGAGGGAAGAGAGAAGTAAAACAGTGGAGGGGGGGAGATAAAGAAAGGAGGAACAGCGCGATGAGAAGAGGAAGATGAGGGAATTAAAGAATTAAAGAAAAGGAGAGGAGAAGGGGAAAGGAGGTATATGAGGGGGTAAAAAAAGCCGGAGAGAAGGGAGGCGGAGGAAGAAAAGAGGGTGCAGAAAGGAGAAGAGGGGAGAGAGGGAAGGAGGGGGAGGAGAAAGAGAGGAGCGTGGGGGGGGGGGAGATCGGCACTTCCTCCGGTCTGGGTCGACGCCGGGACAGAGTGCAGAACCCCCGTGGCCTCAGCGGCTTCGGGCAAACAGCGACAGAAGAAGAAGGAGAAGAAAAAAAAAGTGAAGAACAAGAAGAACAAGAAAAAGATGAAATTGAAAAGAAAAGAAAAGAAAAAAATGAAAAAGAAGGAAAAGAAAAAAAATGAAAAAGAAGGAAAAGAAAACATATAAAAGAAAAAGAAAGAACTCTATATAGAGAGAAAAAGCAACCAACACTGCCAGTACCAAATACCATACCTCTTCAACCCCTCACAATAGACGACTCAACCTCACCCAACTCACCCAACCTCACTCCAAGGTCTATATACGTTATGCAGGGGGTCTTGTCCTGGGGCCACTGGGTACCTTCTGGGGGGGGGGGGGGCATGGAGCAATATGAAAATTATGACATCGAATTAAATTTCATTTCATCTCAGCTATAATACCTACATATAATCGTCTCTCACATATCAAAACATTGTAATCTTTCCATAAAGTGTTCTTGTCGCAAAGCTATTGGCACAATTGCACTATTCATAATACGTAATAACTGAATCTGCAAAGATGACAGACACTGAACAGGGCCATGGAGATTATAACATATTGGCCGGGGACCACAGAATGGAAAAAAGATTGGGCACCACTGTTACATAGACTTATGTAGATCTTGCGTCACTCAACCCCTCAACCTGAAAGCATGCACCCAGAGCTCCCTGGCGCCGCGTGTAGGAAGCGGGCGGTAGGGTGTGAGTGAGGGCGTGAATGAGAGCCTGTGTGAAGGTGAGAGTGAGGGCGTGAATGAGAGAGCCTGTGTGAGGGTGAGAGTGAGGGCGTGAGTGAGTGAATGCGCAGGGTGAAAGGGTGAGTGAGGGTAACAGTGAGGGCGAGAATGAGTGAGGGGAACAGAGAGGGCGTGGGTGAGGGCGTGAGTGAGGTGCCAGAGAGGGCGTGCGTGAGGGCGAGAGCGAGGGTGTGAGCGAAGGCGTGCGAGTGTGATCCCGCCGCCCGTCCGTACGTGCTGCGTCGGCGTCTCCGGAGGATTAAGAACACGTGGCTTCTCGCGTGTGCGTCACCCTTGAGAGGTGCCAGAGTGACCGCTGGGTGACCAAAGGCTGACCTTAGGGTGGGCGCAGGGTGCCCCATGCAGCGGGTCCTCTGTGCCGTGCAAATGCACCGTTCCTTCTCTCTGTCTCTTTATGTTTCCCTCTCTCTGTTCTTCCTTTTCCCTTCCATCTCCATCTTCCTCTCCAACCCATTTCCTTATTCTTCTCCCATTCCTATTTTTTTTCCCTTCCTCCTCCTCTTTCCCCTCCTCCTCCCTCCCCTTCATCTCTTTCCCCCTCCCTCTGCCCTTACCCCTCTTCCCCCCCCCCCCCCCCCTTCCCCCCCACCCCCTCTCCCCCTCCTACTCCCTTCCACCCCTTCTCCTTCCACTTCCCTCTCACCCTGTGTTCTCTCTCCTCTTCTTCCTTTTCCCACGCAGGAGTTTGGGGCTGAGATCGGGTGCGGTTCAATTCTGTCCGTTGCTGGTTCTTTGTTGGGTTGTTTACATTATTACATGCATACATACATACATACGTATATATATACATACATACATATATGTACACATATGTATTGCATACATACATACTGTACACACATACATATATATATATATATATATATATATATATAATATATATATATATATATATATATATTATACGTATATAAACTACATAATACATGTATGCATGCAAACACACACACACACATTTAACCCAACTCCTAGCCACCGCCCACCCCTCCATCTCCCCTCACCTCACCCCCCTCTTCCCCAGGTATGTCAAAGAACCGTAACAAAGTACAGAGTATGACTCACTCACTCCCTCTCCCCCTCCCTTCCACCCTTCCCTCTCTATTACCCTTCCTCCTCCTCCCTCCCTCCCTTCACCCTCGCTCACTCAAGCTTCCCACAACTCCACCCTTTTCCTCCCTCCCCTTCCCCATCCCTCCCTACTACTACCCGATTTCCCGATACCCGATAACCCACATTCCGAGCGACTGGGGGTGATGGCCTAGAGGGGAAGGGGTCGGGTGGAGGTTAGGGTGCTGGGGCTTGGATATTGGGGAGGGGTGTGGGAGGGTGGGGGTGGGCCGTTGTTGGGGGGAAATGGCGGACGGCTTAAATTTGTCTTACGGATTGGGTCTGGATGTTTTTGTTACCACATGTGATTTTTTTCATGTCTTTTCTTTCTTTCTTCCTTTCTTCTTCATTGCTGTCTCGAAATTATTATTTTCATTATTATCATTCCCTTTTGTCTCGTGATTTACTATTTTTTCCTTTCTTCTTTGTCTCGTGTTTTTTTTTTTTTTTTTCTTTCTTCTTTTCCTCTGTCTCGTGATTTTTACCCCTTTCTTTCTTCTTCTCCCGTCTCGTGATTTTTCGTTTTCTTTCTTTCTTTCCCCTCACTCGCCTCATATTTTTTCCTGTCATTCTTCTCCTTCACTTCTGTCTCGTGATTTTTTTTCTTTCTTGCTCTTCACTTCTATCTCATTTTTTTTCTTCTTTCTTTTCTCCTCCTCACTCTCATTCTTGTCTCGTGTGTTATTTTCTTTTCTTTCTTTTTCTTCACTTCTGTCTCGGTATCTTGGTAAGGACAACAGCTGATTAAAAAATATATAAAAATCTGTTTGCCGTCCCATAAGTAATGTTCTCCCTTCCGAACGAACAAAAACAAGACGATAAATAAATGAAAGAATAAATAAAATTAATGACACGCATAAAACATTAACCAAAGAGAATATTCTGTCACTCTGCATCACACATTTTGGCAACTAAATCGATGTTCCATGCAACGCAACCCCCCACCCACAACTGCTGAACCCTTCTCTTCCTCCTCCTTCCTCCCTTCTCCCTCACCCCCCTGAACCGTTCCTCTCCCTCCCCTAAATCCCCCTCAACCTCCAAATCTCTCCACCCTCCTTCCCCCTCACCCCTCACCCTCACCCATACATCCCCTCCCCCATCATCCTTCCCCCATCTCCCCATTCCCACCCCTCATCCTCCCTTCCCCACCTCCTCCCTTCCCTCCCACTCCCTCCCCTCATCCTCCCTTCCCCCACCCTCATCTTCCCTCCCCCTCACCCTCTCTCTCCCCTCCCCTTCATCCTCCTCCCCAAACCCCACCAACCAGGCCGTGACAGCCAATTCTAATTATTTGAGGACAAACGCGCCACCGTTTGGCTGACAGATATGGACGCCGCCTGGGATACAATTTGTTTTTTTCGTTGGAATTCAAATAAGAGGCATTCGCAAAACGGATTCAACTACGATTATTATTTGCACATGGAGGCGGTTAGCTGCACGAATAAAGAGAAACATACTTGTAAAAAATAATTTTGTTTTCGACTGACTCCCTGGTTGCCCAGCCGTTGCTTGCAACGATGATTTTTATGGTCCGAAGTTTTATCCCGTTGGGGACGCCTTGGGCTACCTACCTATGGGACCAGCTGAGTGGGACGAAAATAAACATTTTCAATCCTTCAAATGAAGGGAAAAAATCAATCTCGTAAATACATAGCCACATGTGGATAGATAGATAGAGATATAGATAAATAGATAAATATAGATATAGACAGATACGTGCACAACACACACACACACACACACACACACACACACACACACACACACACACACACACACACACACACACACACGCACGCACGCACACATGCCGCTCATTCCGAGATTAGTCTGACCGCCCGCCCAGCTTCCACGTTCCAGATTCCCGGATTCCCACTTCCGATGGAGTAGGAATCGTGAGCCGTTTTGAACAATAGCATGCTAATGTGTCTTGGCCTCGTGGGACTTCGTGTTTGTTCTGGTGCGTTTGTGTGTTTGTTTGTGTTTCTTCTGGGTTTGGGTCTGTTTGGGTTGTGGTCGGTGATAGGGGGGAGGGGGAGCTTGGTTGTCTCTTTTCCTATCCCCTAGTCTCCTCCTATTCCCCCTACCCCCTACCCATGCCCACCCCCTCCTCCCTTCCATAGCGGCCTCAGGCCTCATACCCACCCCTCTTCCTACCCCCCCCCCCTTACCTATATCCATCCGTCCACCATCCTACCCTCCTACCCATACCCATCCACCCTCCTACCCCTTCCTATACCCATCCAACCTACCCCCCCTTGCCTATATCCACCCTCTCCCCCCCCAACCCATACACACCTCCCTACCTATACCCACTCCTCTTACCCCAGCACCCCCCCTAAAGACCCCCAAGGCCCTCAGAAATAGCCCAGACGCTCCCTCCCTCCCTCGCTCGTGTTCCTCCCTCCCTCCCTCCCTCCCTCGCAACATGTAGGCTCGTTTCGGGTGACGGATGTAATGGCCGAATAGATAGCGAGAGTAACGAACGAGTCTCGTTAGTCACACGCGGTTGTTTTACATGCGGGAAGAGGTTTGAGCGTACTTCGTGGGGGGGGGGGGGATGAAAAAAAAAAAAAAAAAAAAAAATAAAAAAAAAAAAATATATATATATATATATATATATATATATATATATAGAGAGAGAGAGAGAGAAGAGAGAGAGAGAGAGAGAGAGAGAGAGAGAGAGAGAGAGAGAGAGAGAGAGAGAGAAGTAAAAATATAAATTAATAAATTAAATCGGTTTCTTTCGTAGATAAATGTATTCTGCTCCCTATATTTCCCTCCATCCCCCTACTTATATTCACCTCTTTCTTACCACACCCACCCACCCACACATGCACACACACACGCTCTAGCTCACTCACACACAACACACACAACACACATATGTATATAACAAAAAAGTAATTATATGCGCACAGGGTGGTATCTCCCTCCCCCTTTCTCTCCCTCTCCCTCCGCCTCTCTCTCCCTGCCTCTCCCAGTAAATTCTGCCAGTCGGCGGCCGGACCAGTACAGGTGGAAACACTTTCACAAAAGTACGGAAAGCTTTTATATCAAATTGGGTCTTTGCTTCCAATGTTTATATATTTGCATTTTTGTTTATGTGTGTCTATTTCCTTCTATCTATATCTCGCGTCTGTCTGTTTCTTCTTTTTGTGTGTTTGTGTGTCTGTTAGGGTATGTCCTTGTCTGTCTGTCTCTCTTTCACACACACACACACACACACAATTGCTCCTATTAATTCACTTATTTCCTCATTCCCTCCATAGCCTACTCACACACCCTCCCTTTCTCTTTAAATATTAGCATACCCACCAAAAAAGGGGGGGAGGGGGGGATTTTCACATCGGATTACGCAAGTATTTCCCAAAGTTATCGGACTATGCTTATTCCGTGCGTTATTCAATTTTTCTTCATTCTTTTCTTTTCCCGCCTTTGCTTCTTTTGAGATATTCTTTAGACTTTATTAAGTATCCATTTTTTTCGTTTTCTTTATTCTGTTGGCGAGATACCCTTGATCTCTCTTTCTCTCAATATCTTTCTTTTTTTTTCTTTTCTTTCTCTCTTTTCATCTCAGGTCTGGTCTTTGAGCCTGTTAATCTTTCTTACGGTTTCTTTCTCATTCTTTCTCTTTGAATTTCTCTCTCCTCATGTCTTTCTCCTTTCCATGTTTCTCTTCTTTTCTTCCTCCCTCTCCCTCTGCCTTTCCTTCTCCTTAGCGTTCTCTCCTTCACCTTCTCTCTCTTCTCTCATTTCTCTTTCTCCTTCTCTCGCATTCTCCTTCCACCTCTCCCTTTCCCTCTCTCCCTCCCTCTCCTCCTCTTTTCCTTCTCCTCCTCCCCCCCTTCTCCTTTTCTCTCCCTCTCCATCTCTCTTTCTCTCTCCATCTCTCCCTCCTTCTCCTTTACTCCCTCCCTCCTTCTCTCCCTTCTCCTTTCTCCTCTCTCCCTCTCTCCCTCTCCACCTCTCTTTCTCTCTCCTTCTCCATCTCCCCTCTCTCTTCCTACTTGTTACGAAATCTCCTTCCACTCACCTTCCCCATTATCCTTTCGCAATCTCGTAATCAATATGAAATCCTTGGAATCACTTTCCCCAATGCTTTCCTTGTCACTATGGCAACCACTCCCCTCTCCGTTCCTCCCGATCCTGAGGATATCCTGCAGCTCGAAACAAGACCTCGCCTTCTCATTGCTATCCTTCAAAATAGACCATTAAAAAAGTAAAAGAAAAAAAGGAAAGAAAATCCTATTCGCCATTGCCAAACCAAAATCATCTTCAACACAGAAAGACAAGAGGTACCCGTCTCTGCTTCATCACTCATCACCACCCATGTGTCCTCTTCTCTTCTCTCTCTCTCTCCCCCTCTCTCTCTCTCTATCTCTTCTCTCTCTATCTCTATCTCTATCTCTCTTTCTCTTTCTCTTCTCTTCTCTCCTCTCTCTCTTCTCTCTCTCTCTCTCTCTCTCTCTCTCTCTCTCTCTCTCTCTCTCTCTCTCTCTCTCTCTCTCTCTCTCTCTCTCTCTCTCTCTCTCTCTCTCCCCTACGGAAGCCATAAACATCACAGAACTGTTGATCTTCAAAGCATAGCATAAATATTATGAGGATTCTAAACATGTGCAGAGTTCGCCATAAACACAGGCCAGTGTACTATTAGGGAGACAGAGGGAGATACGGAGAGAAGAGGGGAAAGTGGAGTAAAGAAGGAGAGGGAGAGAGACAAAAAGAGGAAGGACAGGACGACACATAAACATAGATAAATAGATAATTAATAGACTGATATACTGGTGGATAGATAGACAGATAGATAACTTAGATCGACAGATAGAGTAAAAGAGAATGAGAAAGAGATGCAAGGAATAGAAACAGAGGAGAAGGGAAAGGAAGAGAAAGTAAAAGAGATACAGAGAGAGAAAGGAAGAGAGACACAGAAAGAGAGAGGAAGAAAAAGTCAAGCAAACGAGAGAGATTTCGAGGATATCTAGAATGTATCCATTGTTCCTCTGAGGATATAAGCTGTGAGATCCTTTTACGGGAATCCTACTGACCCTCGGCATCTTCTCCAAAAGGACAGCGAACGAGAGACAAGACAAGGGAATCGGGAGATCCCAGCTACCTAAAACCTCCTAAAAACTTCCAAAAGTGGATCTTTAACATAATTCAAAAAATTAAATAGAAGTATATATGATCAATAATGATAAGAGGAATTTTCTGTGATGTTATACTATTTTATTTTATTTTTAATGACTTTTCTCGGGATCGAGCGCACAACATATTCCCAAAAGAATGAAAGTACAAAAAAATCCAAATGATAATGATGATGAGGAGGAGGAAGAGGATAATAATAATGATAATAATAATTCATAAACAAATTAAACAATAATTAACTAATACAAAAATAAATAGATGAATATAAAAAAACGATATTTTTTGGTATTTTTTCCGTTTTCCTTACTTTTTTATACGTACATCATTTTCTCTCTCCTTCCCTCTCTTGTGCGTTACGGTAATGTACCGGAAGTGGAGAAACTCCCCCGGGTGACCTTAGGCAAGACCTTTCTGTGGATCTCTATGGCTGGACGCGCGGAGGGGGAGGGGAGGCGTATCGCGCGCCAAGGTCACATTCCTGCCGATTTAAGGCGGGGGGGGGGGGTGGAGGGAAGGAGGGAGAGAAAGGATGGGAAGTAGAGGGAGGGAAAGGGCGGGAGGATTTGAAGGAGGAGGGAGGGAGGTAAACAGTTGGAAGATGGGACGGGGGTAAACAGACGAAAGGAGGGAGAGAGACAAACAGAAAGGAGGGAGGAAGGAGGAAAGTGGAGGGAGGTAACAGAGGGAAGGGGGAAGTGGAGGAGGAGGAGGTATAGAAAAAGGCAAAAGAGGGAATTAAGGATGAGAGGATAGCGGAAAAGACAGGAGGAGAGGGAAGGAGGGAAGGGAAGACAGATGAGAAAGGGAGAGTGAGAAAAAGGATGGAAATGTAGGGAGGAACGGAGGATGGGGGAAAGCGGGGAAGGAAGGACAAATAGGGAGGATGGGAGAAGGACGATATCACAGGAGATGACTCAATGGATGTATGTTTGCATTTTTTTTTTTTTTTTCTTTATGGGGTATGAGAGAAAGCGAGAGATACAGATAGATAGATAGACTGATAGAAAGAGAGAACAAGAGACAGAAAGGAAAAAGAATGTCGGTGGGAAGCAAATCCCTTCCTCCTCCTCCTCACCCAGCCGCATCCTCATATCCTCATCAGTGGAACCTCCTCCTACCCATCCTCCCCCTTCATTTTCTTCTTCTTCCCCGTCATCCTCATCCTCCCCCCTATTCCATCTCCTCCTCCTATTCTCCTCCTCCCCCCTAATCCTCCTCTCCTTATCTTCCTCCCTCCCCCTCCTCCCCCTCCCCCGGATTGGAGCGAGAGGGAGCTCAAGGTCGCCGCCGGGAGCCTCGTAAAGGCGGCGTCCCCGTCCGTCTCCGTCACACATCGCTGTAGGGGAGGGAGGAGGAGAAGGGTGGAGGAGGAAGGAAGAAGTAGGGGGACGAGGAGAAGGGTGGTGGGAGGAGGTTATAGGAAAGAGGGGAGGAAAGAGGGGGAGAGTGGAGGAGGGTAGAGGGAATAGGGAGGAAGGAGGAGGATAGATGGGAAGAGTGGAGGAAAGAGGAAAAGAAGGAGTGGAGGAAAAAGGCGGGAGGGAGGGTAGAGGGGGGAGAGTGGGTGGGGGTAGGAGGGTCGAGGGTGGAGGGTAGTGGTGATGGGTGGAGGGTGGAAGGAAGAAGGAAGAGGGAGGAGGGTGGTAAAGGAAGGAAGGAGGGAAAGGAGAGCGGGGGTGGAGTGAGGAGGGAGGAGAAGAAGGAAGAACGAGGAAGAAGGACACAGGGAGGGGGGGGGGCGAAGGAGAAAAGATGAAGGATAGAAAGGAGGCAGTGGAGGCAAGCAGAAGGGGGAGGAGGGAGAAGAGAATGGCGAAGAAGGGAGGAGGGGAGAATGAGAGAAGCAAGAAGGAGGAAGGGAGAGAAGGGGAGAAAGAGGGAAGAGGGAAGGTGGGTCTGGTCCGTGTCCTGCTCCACCGATAACCGCTTCTCTAGGGAGAATGGGGGGGGGGTGAATGAGGTGTACGCACGAACAAACATACAAGCCTATTGTATCTTTTATCAAGAACTTTAATCCTTGTGTTTACTGACTCACGTTCCGAGGAATATCTTCGCGGGATATCCTTCGTATCTATAAGTTGTAACTAATTTCATTCTTACTATCTTATCATCATTATTTCATAAACATTATTAGATCATTATTGTTATTCTTTATATTTCTATAATCATCTGTCACTATTTACTATTAATAAACTATCATTATTTATCCATCTTCAATGTCTTCCTATCATTACTATAATAATCTTACTGCTGTTTTTATGACAATTTTCACTTTTGAGACGAGTGGGAAAGATAGCAATAGTCTAAAAATCCTCATTAATCCTTTTTGCTCATCATCTAGTCTTTTCACTTTTCTTGAAGATGATTAACGTCTCATGAACTTAATCAGAATGGCCATCCGGCGCGACAGAAGAAATGCCTGCCAGCTTGTCTGTCTGCCTGTGTTTTTCCTTCTTTCCTTCCTACTCACTCACACTCTCTCTCTTTCTCTCTTTTTTATCTCTTTCTTTCTCTATTTTTTTATCTCTTTCTTTTTCTCTCTCTTTCTTTCTCTATTTTTTTTCTTTCTTTTTTGTCTTTCTATCTGTCTCTCTCTTCCCTTCTACGTAGGTAATGCGCAGGAACACGCAATAGAAGTCCAATAAGTTGGAGCATTGCAGGCATGTATCACATCGACTACTTTTTGCCAGCAAGTTGTTAGAACTCGGTGAGAGAGCGAGCGAGAGCGAGCGAGCGAGAGAGAGAGAGAGAGAGGAGAGAGAGAGAGAGAGAGAGAGAGAGAGAAGAGAGAGAGAGAGAGAGAAGAGAGAGAGAGAGAGAGGGGGGGGGATGCAGAGATGGAGGAAAGGGAGGAGAGAGGGAGAGAGAACGAAATCAGAGAGAGAGAGAGAGAGAGAGAGAGAGAGAGAGAGAGAGAGAGAGAGAGAGAGAGAGAGAGAGAGAGAGAGAGAGAAACAAAATCGAGAGAAAGACCGAGATCGAGATGAAGATGGAGAGAGGGAGGGAGAGGGAGAGGGGGAGAGAGAAATCAAGAGAACGAGAGAAAGATCGAAAACGAGATCGTACGAGAGAACTAGATCAAGAACCGAGAGAGAGAGAGCAGACGAGAGAAGGAGAGAGAGAGAGAGAGACGAGAGAGAGAGAGAGAGAGAGAGAGAGGAGAGAGAGAGAGAGAGAGCGACGAGAGGGGGGAGAGAGAGAGAGAGCGGAGGGCCAGGCCGCGGTCCATCCCGCGCCCGACTTCCTGTACCGCCGCCATCACGAATCCAGCAGCGCGTAAACCGGGAGTTGGAGTAATGCAAAAGCAACAACAACGCTGTCTGTAATGGCCGAGTTTTGCTTAAAAAAATGGAATTTACAGCAAGCGGAGGGAAGGAAGTGGGGAGGGGGTAGTGGGAGGGAGGGAGGGAGGGAGGAGGGAGGGGAGGGCGGGTGGGTGGACTCGGTGGGGAATGGGTGGGGGTGGGGGGGTGGTGGGTGGGGGTGGGTGGGGGAGGGAGGGGGGAGGAGGAGGAGGAGGGAGGAGGAGGGAGGGAGGGAGCGGAGCGGGGAGGGAGGGGTGTGGGGGAGGAGGGAGGGAGGGAAGGAGAAATGAAGGAAGGAAAGAAAGAGGAAAAAAAAGATAAGAAGGGGAAGAAGCAGAAAGAGGTAAACAATAGGAATAGGAGGAGGAGAAAACGGAAGGGGAGAGGGGGAGGGAACGATGAAGAGAGAGGAGAGGAGAGGTGGAGATGGGGAGAAAAAAGGAGATAGGTATGAAGGAAGAGATGGAGGAGGATAAAAGGAGGAAGGTAAATAGGAAGGAGGAAAGGGGAGGGGGATGGAAGTGACTGTTGCAAGCTCATGTACGAGACTTTGCGCGCATTACCTCTCGCAATTCGGGAAATGTTGCAGGAAGCAGAGAGAAAGAGTAAATTTCCGTGTCTGAATGCACCGCTTGTCGAAAACTTGTTGCTTGTAAATCATGTCGTTTTTTATTCCTCCTCCCAAACCCCCTTCTTTAAAAATGTTCTTGCTGCACAAGAGAAAATTACGGGACTGGAGTTTGCTCCAAAGAACTGCCCCCCGTCTGCCGTTTGCATGCAATTGGTCAACGTGCCCGGCGAAATAGCTACAGTACGTGCAAACCTTTTTACGGTAATATAATCCTGGGTACAGTGCGGATTCCCACATATGGTTGCAACACGCTTGCACGCTGCAATACACAAGATAGCACTAAGCACGATCATATGGGAACAATTCTCATATCTATTGCCATGGGTGTTAGCAATAATATCAATAATAAAAATAATAACAATAATAGTAATGATAATAATATCAATAATAATAATAATAACAATAATAATAAAGATAATAATAATATCAATAATAATAATATTATTATTATTATCATTGTCAATAGTAGTATATAATAATGATGATGATAATGATAATGTTAACTTTTAATACTATTATCATTACAACTATCATCATTATTACTACTACTACTATACTGCTACCTATTGCTAACTATCATTATTGCGTATATATCATCTATCATCCAATGATTATCAATTATCATCTTCAATTGTTACTATATCAACCAAACACAAAGAAACAAATAAACAAACTCTGAACCAGCAAGCAGACAAGCAAAGCATTGCAACCGAGTAATATATTCGACAGCAGAAGCAAGGTCCAAGGGGGGAAGGGAGGGGGGGGGGACGGAGAGACAGCTCAACCCACCGTCACGCGGAAGTCGCACAAACAGCTGTCACTCAGCTGATGTGACGGAAGTCCGACGCGATCTCGTTACGCGAACGGGGAGACGCGCCAGCTGAGTTCTACACATCCATTCACGATATATAGATACTGGGGGGTCTATAACAGATCCTAGCAACTCGCGCGGGTGCGCTGCTATACACTCCTAGTGTCCTACTGGGTACGTCTCACTTCCAGGCGCCGATGCGCGCGTGGAACCGACTCGGACGGCTACAGATAGTCCCCGAATATATTACCTCTCTTTTTTTTTTTTTTTTTTTTTTTTAACTAAATATAGATATACAAGAGATGTCAGATTACGCTAAAATTAAGTGTAAAGAAAAATAGATCTGACGCCGCGAGATTTTTTTTTTTTTTTTTTGATCATTATTGAAAATTTCCGCAGTCGCAAACTGTCGACGATAAGAAACCATCTCGCGACAATCCCTGTAATTATTAAAATACAAAAAATTTACAATGACATCGTGAGTCGAGAGTATCATCATGACGAGTATCTGTCAAGAGAGAATTGAAAATTAATAATAAAATATAAGCTAACTACATCCAGCGAAATTGGTCTTCTCATAAAGGACAATTTCCAAATCTTGAGACACTGCACCCGCCACGCCGCAACAAACCCACCGAAACATTCGCGGCCTACTGGGACACCATAAAACATATAGGTCACCAACCCGATGTCCTACCGCACATACCGACCCTTACATTATCGTCAATTAGGCAAAACCTCTAAGGTACAGAGTGTCTAATGCACCGAGCAGCCAAACCCCGCATCACCTGTATGCGGCGCTGCGGCCCCCCCGAACATCTCCCAGTTCCCTACGCTATTTATACACACTTCTGTGCACGGACATCAGACATTAACACACGTCCACCTTTACTTTCGATTCGAGCTTCTCACAACTGTACCATAGCAAGCTACACCCCATATAGTCCGAATCAACGAAAGCAACAACCGCTACATCCATTCATCCGATTGGAGTATCCCAAGGCTTTATGCTGTCCTATGATACCTAAGAACGACGCGCCGCATCTTAAGTGGCACGACTCTCGCTCATTCTAAGAAACACTACTACATTAGAAAATTGGGATTACAACAACAACCCCTGAAACTTCGCCATATCCTAAACTATTAAAAAAAACTAGTTATCAAACAACGAGAAATTTTCAAACGCAAAACCTCTCCCTATCAACGACCTGGTCATATAAACGAAGCTGCATCAGGAATCGACTCACAGCAGCTACCAATATTAAAAGTATTGGTTATTACAGACGCCTACATCTGTCCGAAGAATACGGAATACGAATTGCATTTTTCCCAATCCCTGATGAGGAAATGTGACGGTTTGGTCCGGCTCCGTCCCTGCTTATCACTGCACTTGAATGACTTTGGATATAACGGAAATCCACCACTTACACTTTCCTGGCTACGGGAATGTTGCCATGTGTTGTGTCCCTTTAAGCATCTCTGGCGCTTGCGTTTATATCTTCCCCGATATCTGATCAGTCTAACCGAATGTGGGGAATGGGGAAAATACCCCCAGAGATATTAAAGAAAAATACTGGCACTGATGGAGATATATATATATCATAGTAATATAATCATATATATATACTAGTATATAATATATAATATATATAAATATATATAATATAGTGAGTGAACAAGAGGGGAGGGGGAGGGAAGGAGGAGATAGAGACAGAGAGGTAGAAGGAGAGAGAGGAGAGAGAGTAGAGAAAGAAGAGCGGCTCAGGCGCCTCACCTCATACCCAGAGCCGCCCTGACGCGGTCACTTAGCACTTTCGGACTTACCACGTCGCAGGTGAACGCTCAATCGGCTAAGGCCCTGAACCGCTACCAATCCAGGGCCTCTCGTTTGCAACATAGCTCTGAACAATATCTCCGCCTACCATTTAAGCCTGCCCACACTGCGATCGACGCAGCCCAGTCGCTTTCCCGCACTACAAAACATCGCGGTCATCCAGCGACCATTTCACTCTGACCGCTCTCACATCTCAAGATTGTGCTACTAAGGGGCCAAGTCCCGTCGACCCACCAGCGACGCGCCGGGAGCTCAGACCGAACCACGTCGATGCCATCCGCTGGGCGCTTCACGGGTACCGCTATCATACTCCCCACACGGCGAAATTGATCAACCGACATTTCAGCTCCTGCGGCTCGTCCCACTCATTTGGACTTTTCAGTCATGCACACACCGCGCGATCTGAACGAGACGACGCAAACTCGCAGACACACGCGTGCCATCAACCAATCTCCACCAGCATCACCCATAGTGAATGCGCAAGGATCCCTGTTAATCACTAACCTTCAGGAGGCGGCCAACACATGACAGTCTGCAATCACACGCTCGAGTAGGCTTCGCACAAGACATATCGAGACCAGTTACTCACGCTGCAAGGAATGAAGAAGAGAGCCATGACGGGCACTGAGCCACAGCGCGCAGTTGAGCCTAATGCACCGGGGCTACGACATCTCGACCCACCGTCTCGGTGCCAACACATCCACACTACCTCTAAGATGCTTTACTGATCGACGAGAGGGTCCTAACCTCTAAGATCACCAACCGTATATCACGGTTCGCCCGGTATTCACTTAACACCCACTGTGCGCATTCGAGTAATGCCATACGTATCCATGAGACGAGCTACAACGCGCGAGACGACCGGTACAGGAGACGCGAGTATACAGTGAACACAAGGAGTCCTAACATTATCCCGTACGCTAAGCTCTGAGCAGTCGGAGACAGACAGAGAAGCGAGAACATCACAAATGAGTGGAAAGAAAGAAGAGGTGGGATTGAGAAGACAGAAAAAAGAGAGGTGACGTTAGGAGACGAAAGAAGAGAAACGGAGAAAAAAAAAAAAAAAGAAAATCACCCGGACAGCACCTGAATCGCAACCCTTTAACTGTGAAGTTTACAAAGGGAAAATCTCCTTCAACTTCTTATCTTGATTTCCCCTTTTAAGAATCTCTCCTACTTTTCCTTTCTCCCCTCTCTCCTCTCTCTTCTTTTTCTTTCATTTTCTCTCCTCTCTCTTGCGTACTTCCTTTCTTCATTCTCTCTCTCTCTCTCTCTTGCGTACTTCTTTCTTTTCCTTCTCTCTCTTCTCTTCCTCTCTCTTTCTCCCTTCTCTCTCTCTCTCTCTCTCTCTTCTCTCTCTCTCTCCTTCCCTCCCTCTCTCCCTTCCCTCTCCTCTCTCCCATCCTTCTTCCTTCTTCCCCCAATTAATCCCTTTCACTCATTTGCAACAAGAGCAACCGCTTCTTCTGTCGCACCGAGGCTCTCGCCGCGTCGCCCTCTCTGCACGAGTCCCAGATTGCCAGCTGGGGCGGAAGATGCATTGATAGGAAAGCATATACTCTTCGTTTTTTTTTCCCGAAGCTCTTGTTTGTCCGATAACATTACTCAACAAGGAGGGAGTATGTGTTGGGGGGAAAGGGGGTGTGTGTGTGGTGTGGGGGGGGGGGGGAGTGTATATGTGGCGGTTGCGTGTGTATGTGTGTGGTGTGTGAGTGTGAGTGAGTGTGTGTGTGTGTGTGTGTTTGTACGCGTGTGTCTGTACGTGTATACGTATACGCGCGTACGTGCATATTTGTCCTCGTGTATACATTTACACTCAATAAAATTACAGAATTCACACATCGTGTTACCCTGACAACGGTCTTTACCAGGCAAGACAAACAGGAAGACAAAAAACAAAGTTGTAATCAAACATCATCATCCGTCAACGATTAATATTATCTCCGGTAGTCAATTTCCTTGACAGGAAGTCTCCCAAGCCTCGCCACTCATGACCATCATTCTAATTTCTCTCTCTCTTCCCTTCTCTTTTCTTCTATTATTCCTTTTCTTCCGTTACAGTCTTCACTTCTGTTTTCCTTTCTTTTCCTTTTTCTTTTGTTTTCTTTTCCTTTCTTTTCTCCTCCTTCCCCCTTTCCTCGTTTTCTTTTCTCTTCTCTTAGCTTCTCTTCCCTCTTTTCTTATCTTTCTTTCTCACTCTTCTACTGTCTTCCCTTCCTTTCCCTTTTCTTCTCTTTTCTCGACCCTCCTTTCCTCCTCTCATCTCTTCCCTTCCAAACGCTCTCCCCCTTTCTTCTCTTCTATCTTTCCATCTCTCTTTCCTCCCCATCTCTCTTTCCTTCCCCCCTGCTCCCCCCTCATCTCTCCTCTGCTGACTCGCACATTCCATCTTTTCTGCTGATGCTTACCTGCTTCCTCCTACTTCTAAATAACACCGCAAAGTCCATCTGTTTCCCGCAATATACTGTACCTTGCATGTCTTATACTAACCCCCCCCCCCGCAAAAATATCTGCTTCCGTGTATCATTGGGAGAAAAAATATCTATAAAAGATTTTCTTCAAGCACGGGTTTTCTTTCTTTTTTCTTTCCTTTCTTTATTCTTCCTTCTTCTCGTTCCTTTCTCCCTTTTCCTTGCCCCAATTAAACGGGTTGCACTTATCCATTAGGGTTACTTTTGCTTAATTTCCCCCGGCTTTCATAGACCTAACTGATGGAGTGAGACAATGACAGTCCAAAATGATTCTATACTGTTTTATTAGGCTAGACATCACACCCGGCCCGAGGAACGGGTGACCCAGGCGGTGGGCGGGGGAAATCGAATAGCCGCAAGAGACGCAGGAGACACGAGAGGCAGGCAAGGGGAAGGACGTGTGCAGTGGCCCTAGAAAGGGCAGGAGTGACCGGACCGGAGAGCAGAAGAACGTGCGCAGAGTAAATCGACCGACCGTACACGCGCTAACGCGGCGAGAATGAAAGTCAGGAACCACTGTTGGGTCCTGAACGGGCCCTGCCCTAGCGATGGCTCCCTGGCGCACCTTCACACTTCCGAGCTGGTGCGTCGCCCACGAGACATGTCATTCAATCCGGGTTCGCCCGTTCAGTCTAGGACAAATCTTGTAAGCGACGCACTGCCATACAAGAAGGATCGCGTACATAACACTCAGCGATAGGAGTCACGCCACACTACCTAGTCCTGCAGTCAGCACAACATTCTCATCTCACGGCACCCTGCTGTAAACGGCCGACACTCCCCAACTATGCCCCCACACTGGTCCCAGTCGCTAACGCGGCATGATCCTTATCACCCACTGGAAGGGGGGAAGGCGCCGACCAACGCGCAATAGCAAGTCTCGCTCTCAACGTCCTCGATATGAAGCGCGAGCACACCACCTGCTCTCGAGGGCCGCCTGCAAGTCCACCCAGACTCGTCGGAGATAGTGCGAGGGGGAGCAAATACTTAAGGAGAGCCCGTTGCGTACTCCCTTCTACACCTCTGACACGCCATCGACCAGGAGCTGACTCCGAGAACGGGAGAAGAGGGATGAATAGCCACGATGAAAGGCTATCCGATCCTACGTATTCGGCCTGCCAATCCAATACTACATGACTTGCGTGAAATGAACGTCCGTATGCAAGCCTCGAGCTCGGTCGCCTCCACACCCATACAACCGCTTCCAGTAACGGGCGACGTACCTCCCCCCACACTCAATCGCCACGAGCTACTTGCACTCAACAATAAATCCGCGCCAACCACCCATGGCACTGTGCCACTCACATATGCCGTCGTCGACACGTATCGGCCATGTAACTCGCACGTCATGCCATGAGCACGTCAGCTCGGAAATTCTAGCTAGATGAGATGGAATGAGAAAAAAAAACAATCCTTCCGCATAGACAACAGAAAAACCACGAAAACCCCAAATCGGACGAGACAGACGAGAAACGACCAATTATTCGCCGTCACCGACGAAGTGGAGGGTTAGGGGAGGTGGGGTGAGGGTGTACAATGGAGGTGACGTCATACTCGGTACTCCACCTTAAAGACCTTCTGCGTAGCCAAGGATTCGAACAGGTGTAAATAACGCTTCTTTACGTCACGCGACTTCCTGTTGCCACAAAAAATATATAAATAGATAAATATGAGAATCAAGACCTTTTCTTAGATTCGTAAGTCCAGTCAATAAAGAATCAAGGAATTTCGTAGATTAAGTTAATAAAGAATTAAAGAATATTTTTTTTCGTAGATTCAGTTAATAAAGAATCAAGGAATCAAAAACTTTTCGTAGATTAAGATAATAAAGAATTAAAGAATCATTCTTTTTTCGTAGATTCAGTTAATAAAGAATCAAGGAATCAAAAACTTTTCGTAGATTAAGATAATAAAGAATTAAAGAATCATTTTATTCGTAGATTCAGTTAATAAAGATTAAAAAAAAACATCCGTAGATTTAATAAACAAATCAAAAATCTTTCGCAGATTCCTTTTAAAATCATAATCAAAGTTTGACGAGCTTTGGGACAGAAAAGGTAACGATTCTTCGGTAAAGTTAATTCTATAAAAAAAATCCTTTCGGTCTGTTTCCCTCACCCTCCTTACCTAACCTTGGCCGTGACACACCTATATTTACGTTACATAATACACAACAACACAAGCGTATCATCAAACTCTCCGAAATGACAGCTAAATCGTCGCATATGACGCAACTAAACCTATCAAAATATAATAATCAGACCATAATAAAAAAAAAAAAAAAAAAAAATGGACAGAACAGGAAAAAAAAACATGGCGCCTGAGTAGAATGAGTGACGACTGATGATGGACGTTAGAAGAGAGAGAGAGAGAGAGAGAGAGAGAGAGAGAGAGAGAGAGAGAGGTGAGTGAGTGAGTGAGTGAGTGAGAGGAGAGAGAGAGAGAGAGAGAGAGAGAGAGGAGAGAAGGAGAGAAGAGAAGGAGAGAGAGAGAGAGAGAGAGAGAGAGAGAGTGAAGGAGGAGGAGAGGAGAGAGAGAGGAGAGGAGAGAGAGAGAGAGGAGAGAGAGAGAGAGAGAGAGAGAGTGAAGTGAGAGTGAGTGAGTGAGAGAGAGAGAGAGAGAGAGAGAGGAGAGAGAGAGAGAGAGAAGAGAGAGAGAGAGAGAGAAGAAGAGAGTGAGAGAGAGAGGAGGGGGGGAGAGAGAGAGAGAGAGAGAGAGAGGAGAGAATCGAGGGTGTTTCCAACGATGGTCACGACATATTCACGGCTCAAGAGCACCGTCATGATGGCTTAAGGGGGTAGGGGGGGGGGATCGGCGATAAAGATGATATCAGCGTTGGAGTGGAGGGAGGGAAGGAATGACAGCGAAGGAGGGAGAGAGGAAATGACAGCGGAAGAGCGAGGGAGAAAATGACAGCGAAGGAGGGAAGGAGGGGAGGAACTTGAGAAAAGATGAGAGAAGGAGGGAAGATGAGGTGAAGGTGGGAATGAAAGGGAAAAATGGAAGTGAAAGCATGAGAGGGAAAATGAGGGAAGGAGTATGAAAGACAAGGAACTGAGGCAAAGCAATAAGGCAGAGAAGGGAGGAATGGGGGTGAGGGAGAGAGGAAACGAAGGATGGATAAAGGGAAGGGAAGAGAACGCCATGATATGGGAAAATGAAAATCATAATACCATGAAGTACGAAAGGGAGACAGCGAGGATAAGAAAAGAACAAATAATAGAGAGAAAGAAAGAATTAAACAGTAAAAAAAATATGGAAGAGAAGTTGAAAGGCAAAAAAAAAAAAAACATGAATGTGATTGCAAATATCAAAATAAACAAATAAACAAACAAACACAAAAATACCTCCGCATTAATCATGAAAGAAAAATTACCAAATGACCAAAGAATTATACTTTTCAAGATATTGAGATAATGAAGAGAAAGGCAGAGAGAAAGACAAAAAAAATCATACACTACAAATGGCCTGAAATTTAATGCTGGTAATTAATTAATTATGATTACGATTCAAAATCATTATATTCTTTTTGTTACCATTTTGCCTTGTCATTATTCTATGCAAGCATTAGCTTTCCTCATTACCAAATCTCTTTACAACTTTTATTTTATTGTTGCAGACGTTTATACTTACCAGCTACAACTGGATGGTCAATACTTTCATTATTGAATTTCTTCCTCAATTGTATATATTTCTTATCGATAAATCTTTCTATCCTTTGATTACTAAAGTCTTTAAGACTTCTTTTTCTCATTACATATAATTACCATTTTCATTTTTCATTAATCTCTTTCATTACACTATATATATACATGTGTGTATGTATACATGTACATAAATACATATATGTATACATAAATATATATATATATATATATATATACATATATATATATATATATATATATATATATAATATATATATATATAATATATATATATATATATATATATATATATATATATATATATATATATATATATATATATATATATAAAGACATACTGAACAACAAACAAAAGAGTAGCATTGTACTCCGCCAAGCGACCCTCCGCCGCCGAGTTTCATCTCAGGGTCAAGGTCAAGGCATGAAGGGAAGGGCCAATGCCAATGCCACTGGCAGCGCGATGGCGAAGTGCCAACAAGCGACGGTGCCAAGGCATCGCGTCACCAGGAATGGCGATTAACCGTCTTTTTTGTTATCATGATTATGACTATCATTAATGTTATCATTGTTATTATCATAATTACTATTATCATCACTACTATTATCATTATTATATATACTTACAACTGTTATTATCATTATTATTATCATTATTATATATAATTACAACTGTTATTATCATTATTAATATTAACATTATCATTATCATTATTTTTATCATTATTATTACTATAATTACCATCATTATTATCATTATTACCACTATTAGTAGTAGTTGTATTAGTACTGTCATCACCATTATCATTAGTAATAGTATTACCACTATCCTCATTATCATTATTATTATTATTATTACCATCATCATCATCATCATCATCAATTATCATCACCATCACCAACATAACACGTAAAAAAACGCACAGGAGACCATAGCAAAAACAGCAACCAGGCCTTTCGGCAGTGCATGTATTTTCTCCACCTCCGGAGCCCGCCAGAAGGCAGAGGAGGCAGGGGCACGAACGGGGCACGGCCAGAATTCAGTGCCAATAGATGGCGCATTACCCTTTGCTTTGTACTCCCACATGCCGCTGCTGCCTCGTGCAATACAGCAGGGAACTTCCGTGTTGCATGTTGCATTTTAAGAGGAGTTATGTGACTTTAGCAATTTGTATTATGAAAGCTTTTCTTTCTTTCTTGCGAGAGATAAGTGTGTACCTGCAATGCTATGATATATGTTTAATGGAAGAGATTTCACTATAACAGCGAAATTAAATCGTGTGGCGCTGTGCCTTTCTAACCGACTGTTCTCATAATCAATAAAATATTCAAAAGAACTAAACAATGATTTTACAATTGCCTTTCACGAAGCACTTTCACTGCACGCGCAAGCACGGCTGGGGAGATTAGTAAAAGCATTTGTAATTAGCCTCATTTTGTTTGACCCCCCACAAAAAACAATAACGGAAAATGAAAAAATATATACACTATATAAATAAATAAATATATATATATATATATATATATATATATATATATATATATACATATATCATACTTATACATACACATGCATTTACTTTTATACATAGGAGTATAATCAACATATAATATAATGAACAATTAAATAAGAATAACACAAAAAATACTAAGAAGTAAAACAAAAAACGTCCAAATACAATCGCAGAATCCCCTTAACTATAAAGAAATAAACGTACGGATCAATATCTCAATGAAACGAATGAAACTAATTAATACACACACACACACACACACACCACACACACACACACACACACACACACACACACACACACACACACACACACACACACACACGTACGCACGCACACACACATACACGTACGCACGCACGCACACACACAAACTTCTAAGACCTTTAAATCCCAAGAGTATTCTACCGATTTGCTGAATTTCGATC
>NW_020869218.1:310644-318144 GCF_003789085.1 Penaeus vannamei
CATAGAGAAAATGGATATATGTCAGCTATGTTGCAAGGCATTGCTAGCTAAATTTTGTACCATATTTAAGTTTTTATGTGTCGCTATGGGAAATAATCTCAGAGTTCAATGTAATCAATGTGAAAAAACAATAATAACAATGCACAAGATCCAATAATTTCAAATGAATGTTACTGATACTCCAAACAACATTATCTTACGTGGCTACGATGGAGATGCCTCCAATTTTTTTTTTTCAAACAAGAGATTATTCCACTCTACAGAAAAAAGAAAACAATGCCTTCTAGTTTTGCTTCAATTTCTCAAACCAAGTTTTTTTCGACTGTAGAGTAAAATGCAGTTTACACCGCGGATAAAAGAGACCAAAATAATAATATCAACAGAACAGTGCTTGGCGTCTTGAAACCATGAGCATAGTGATTTTTTTGTCTATTGATGTATTGACGTCTGTTAATGCGCGCACACACACGTGTGTGTGTGTGTGTGTGTGTGTGTGTGTGTGTGTGTGTGTGTGTGTGTGTGTGTGTGTGTGTGTGTGTGTGTGTGTGTGTGTGTGTGTGTGAGAGAGAGAGAGAGAGAGAGAGAGAGAGAGAGAGAGAGAGAGAGAGAGAGAGAGAGAGAGAGAGAGAGAGAGAGAGAGAGAGAGAGAGAGGGGAGGGAGAGAGAGAGGGGGAGGGGAGGAGAGAGAGGGAGAGAGGGCGAGAGAGAGAGAGAGAGAGGGAAAGGGAGAGAGAGAGAGAGTGTAAGCCCCTGCGAAATCCCATGAAAAGGATCCAGCGAGGTCCGCCTTGTCCCGACCTTCACCCTGGAGCTTAAAGGTCCTACTCGAGGAACAAAGCAGGTATTATCCTTCGAAGTGAAACAAATTACTTACGGTCTCACTTGAGTACGCGCTCATTAGCATAAGGAAAGACACGGGAATAAGTGTGTGTGTGTGTGTGTGTGTGTGTGTGTGTGTGTGTGTGTGTGTTGTGTGTGTGTGTGTGTGTGTGTGTGTGTGTGTGTGTGTGTAGAGAGAGAGAGAGAGAGAGAGAGAGAGAGAGAGAGAGAGAGAGAGAGAGAGAGAGAGAGAGAGAGAGAGAGAGAGGGAGAGAGAGAGAAGAGAGAGAGAGAGAGAGAGAGAGAGAAGAGAGAGAGAGAGAGAGAGAGAGAGAGAGAGAGAGAGAGAGAGAGAGAGAGAGAGACGGGGGGGGGCAGAAAAAGGGAGATAAGAAAAGAGAAGACAGGAGGAGAGGAGAAAGAAAAAAGAGCAGATTGAAGCGAATCAAGTATCTTTTTCATTCTATCTCTCTACCTTTCCTTCGCTCTCCTTTCCTACCTCTTCTCTTTCCCTCTCCCTCTCCCTCCTCCACTCCCAGTCCTCTCTCTCCTCTCCTCCTTCCTCCACTTCCACTCCAATTTCCCTGTTCCTTTCTCCTTTTCCTCCTCCTCCATTTCTTTCCTCCTCTCTTTCTCCATCTCCCTCTTCCTCTCCCTGTAATGTCTCCGACTAAAACGATAAGCCAATTTATGAAGAGAGAGAGAGAGAGAGAGAGAGAGAGAGAGAAGAGAGAGAGAGAGAGAGAGAGAGAGAGAGAGAGAGAGAGAGAGAGAGAGAGAGAGAGAGAGAGAGAGAGAGAGAGAGAGAGAGAAAGGGAGAGAAGAGAGGGAGAAGGGAGAAGGGGAGAGGGGAGAGGGAGAGGAGGGAGAGGGAGAGGGCGAGAGAGGAGAGAGGGAGAGGGCGAGAGAGGGAGAGGGAGAGACGAAGAGAGGGAGAGGAGAGGGAGAGGGCGAGAGAGGGAGAGGCGAGAGAGAGAGAGAGAGAGAGAGAGAGAGAGAGAGAGAGAGAGAGAGAGAGAGAGAGAGGAGAGAGAGAGAGAGAGAGAGAGAGAGAGAGAGAGAGATGAGAGGGGGGGGGGGGGGGGGGTAGACGGAAGGGATTAAGGTTTTACGTACATTTACAAATAAACATTAAACATTATTTTTTTTCGCTGTTCTAAAAATCTGTCTGTCTCCTCCTCCCCTGGCCTCGCTTCTTACTTCAACTTGGTAAGAGACCTCCTCGATCCGGTCGAACCCCCGTCAATAAAGTGTCTCACGTCCTTTTCTCCCTCTCCCCCTCCACCTCTCTTGGACACTGGATTCCCGCTCCTCCTCACCCTTCTACCTCTCCATCACTCAGTAAAATTATACAACCCTACATAAGTCACCATATACCCGCATAACTACTATCTAAACCTGTGCATATAATACCGTATCATTTAGCACTGAAATTGAGTTAGTCACGTCACGTATCGTTATCTATAGCCCAATTTACTAGATATTTGCCGCGGCAATATCTACTTATTTACGCATTTCGCCTACAATATACTAAAACCGTAATTATAATATACATACCAACCCTCAATACCTATAACATATATATATATAGAGAATATATATCACTATATATATATGACATCTTAGGGGTCAGTGCAGTACATACAAGCGCGCGTTCACTGCAGCAACTATTATAATCACGGGGGGGGGCACATATAGTAGATATGTATTATGAGTATATGAGTTAATAGGATGTGAGGGGCAGTGATATATTAATGAGCAGCCAGCAGAAGTATATGAGTATAGCATATAGTATATATTATGAGGATCCTGGGTGAAGCATTTACAAGCAAATATACATTAATATATCAGACAGATGTTACGAGATTTATACAATATATATTTAATAAGAAATATCTTTAGCACATTTAATACAAGTATTCTTAGGGTTAAATAAGGAGGAGGTAGGAAGCCGGGAAAGGATAAGGAGGAAGATTGAGTAAACATATACGTAAGAGTAAGAGAGGAGAAAGAAAATAGAGGAGAGATAGAAGGTAAGTATAGAGTAAGAATGAGAGAGAGCAGAGAGTAAGAGATAGATAGCAGATATGATAAGAGAGAGGAGAGAGAGGAAGAGTAGAAGAGAGATAGACATGAGAGTATAGAGATACAGAGAGAAAAATGGAATATAGAGAGAGAGAGAGAGATATAGAAGATGAAAAGAGAGAAAATATGATATAGAGATAGAGAGAGTATAGATAGGGAGACGAGTATGAGTAAAGGGGGAGGGTAGCATGAATAGTAGTTAGTAAATAGATATATATAAGTAGAGGCAGTAGTAGTAGAGTAAGGGGGAATAGCAGATAGATAAAAGTAGAGAGTAAGCATGATGTATATATATAGAGATAAGAAAGAGAGAAGAGAGTATTATATAGTAAGAAGTTGTGAAGATGAGAGAAGTAAAGGAGAAGTATATATAAAGCTATACAGTATAAAGGTATATACAGTATAATAGTTATAATTATAGTATACGATATAGATGGAGAGATATAGATAGATGAATAGAAGAAGCCATATAGAGAGGAATATAGTAATACAATATGAATGAACGATATGTATAAAGAGAGGATAGAATGGATAGAGTAATATTGAGAATGATAAATAGTAAGAGTAACATAGTATAGAGAGTATCATATAATATATAAGTATAGTTAATATTTAATGAGTATATAATAAGAGTAATGTAGAATAGTATAGTATAATATAGATATATCATGATAATATATGATATCAGTAAAATAGTGTATATATAGAATAATGACATATAAGATGTATAGTATAATACAAAGTGTATGATAGAGAAGTAGCATGATAAGAGTGAGAATAGATAGAATAGTAATAGGTATATATAAGAGTAATAATATTAAGTATAATGAGAGAGAGAGTAAGAGAGAATATATAATAGTAATCGAGAAGTATTATATAAGAGAGATAGATATGAAGAGTAATAAGTTGAGTAGAGGTAAAGAGAGTAAGCAATGATAATAGTATAAGATATAAATATATAGTAACGAGATGAATTAAGAGAGTAAGTGAGATAAGTAAGATATAAGAGAGATGAGTAGAGAGATGAAGCAATAGTAAGTAAGAGAGATGAGAGAGAGAGAGAAGAGAGAAAATGGAATAGAGATATAAAGGATTGGAGAGCGAACTAGAGAGTAAGATTTAGGTAAGAGTATAAGGAAACACTATACAATTAATATAGTATTATATTAGTATATGAGAGATGGGAGGATAGATAGGTATATAAGAGATATATTTGAGTATAGGTAATAATAGTAAGAGAGATAGAATGTGTATAGGAGAGAGTAAATATACATATATATAAATATATATAGTAGAGATTTTGTAAGCAGGTTAAATAGCAGATAAGAGAGAGAGTTGGAGGAGTATAATAATTTCAAGCCAAGATTTGTTCTATCTATTTATAATATGAACCCACAGTAATCGATTTGTTAAACCAATGAGGTCCTTATATTTAGATTGGGTGAGAGCGAAAGTAGTAGAGATATAGAGAGAGAGAGAGAGAGAGAGGAGGAGAGATAGAGAGAGAGAGAGGAGTGAAGAAAGAAGAGAGAATGATAATAAGAGTGTAGATATCACAGTATTTGCACGCTTATAGTTGGAGAGGTTTCATGAATCGAGATGAGAAGCAAAGCTATAGGGGAGCCTAATTAATGTTTTAGAAGCTATAGCGAGAATACATGACAGTAATGAAGAGTAGAGAGAGTAAGAGTGAAAATACATCACAGTAACAGACATAGCGATACCATACACACAGGAAGGAGAGAAGAGAGTACATAGGCATAACATAGTGATGGGTGTATAAGACTGCAAGCGAATATGTAGATGGAACGAGATGATAATTTGTGTATTATATGTATAAAGGAGTTGTGTAAAAGTTTGATGATGAGAGGAATAGAATGTTGTGAATGAGTTATACATAGTGAAGAATAGTGTGATAGAAGAAGAGAGAGTGGAGAGATGAGAGAGAGTTGAGAAGAAGGTAAGATAGAGTATGTACAGTAATATTTTAGAGAGATAGTGCGAAGTATACATTATATATGACCAATAGTATGTAAGTAAGAGTCAAAAGAAGAAGATATATTATATATATGTGATAAGTATAAGATTGAAGAGAGAGAACAGTTATGAATGAAGAGAGAGAGAGAGAGAGAGAGAGAGAGAGAGAGAGGGAGAGAGAGAGAGAGAGAAAAGCAGAAAAAAAAGAGGGAAGAAAAGGAAAAAAAATCAGGAAAAAAAAAAAAAAAAAAGAAAAAGACAAGAAAAAATAGACGAAAGAAACTGCGAGAGTGACAGGCAGACAGGCAGAGGAAGATATTTGCTGATCCCCCCCCCCCATGAAACAGACAAACAATCAAGGTTCATGCATTTTACAGCAAAACCGCATTGCTGTATTTATCAGTGCGATGAGTCTTGGGACGGCTTGTGTTGTATTCATTGTATTGTTTCATTGTAATCAATATCATGTGTATCACAACATGACGCTTAAGCATTCTGCACCACAATTAACATCAATATTCCAAGCTGCAACATCAGCATACCTCTTTATTTTGCAATTATGTCAATTTGTATGCAACTTTTAAATCTCATGTAACAGCATTCCATGTAACCATATCATGCGGCTGCTGAATATGTGTATGAGTGAGTGTGTGAGCGTGTGTGTGTTCAGACAACCATGTCGTGCGGGCTGAATATGTGTATGTGAATGTGGTGAGTGAGTGTGTGTGTGCACATATATAATATATACACACATATATACATATATTTATACATATACATACATATACATATACACATATATGCATATATATACATATACATATATATGCATATATATATACACATATACATACTTATACAGATATATACACATATATACATATACATACATATATGATATAATACATACATACATAATATACATTACATAAATACATACATTCACATCACACGCAATATTATATATTAGATATAAGGGAAGAGGAGCAAAGGGCGGGAGAAAAGAAAAGTGGAGGGAGAGGGATGAGGGGGAGGGAGAGGGAGAGGGAGAGGGAAGAGGAAAGAGAGGGAGAGAGAGACGGAAGACGGAAAAGAGGGAGAGAGGGAGAGAGGAGAGAGGGAGAGAAGGGAGGAGATCGGGAATGGGTAGGCTGAATCGTGTAGATATGCGTGACTCAATAGGGAGGGAGAGAGAGAGAGAGAGAGAGAGAGAGAGATAGAGAGAGAGGAGAGGAGACTGAAGTGAGAGAGGAGGAGAGAGAGATCGAGAGGGAGAGAGAGAGAGGAGAGAGCTGAAGAGAGGAGAGGAGAGGAGAGTTGATGGGAGGAGAGCGAGAGAAGAGAGGAGAGGAGAGGAGAGTGAGAGGAGAGAAGGAGAGGAGGATAGATGGACGACAGGGAGAAAGAGGAGAGAGAGTAAGAGGAGGAGAACAGAAAAAAAGGAGGCGTCCTTAGGACGAGGAAAGGAGAGAAAAGAGGGAGGGGCAGGAAAGCGAAGAGAGGGGAAGGTGAAAGGAGGAAAGTGACGAGAGAAAGACAAAGAGGGAAAGAGGAGAGAGAAATAAGGAGTGGAAAGGATGAGAGAAAAAGAAGGAAAGGAAAGAAAGAGGAAAGGAAAGAAAGAGGAAAGGAGAGGAAAGAGAGAGTGAGAGAGAGAGAGAAGAGAGAGATGGAGAGAGGAAGAGAGAGAGGAGACGAGAGATGAGAGAGAGGAGAAGAGAGAGAGGAGACGAGATGAGTAGCTGGGGGCGCGCAGGATTACAGGATAGAGCGGAGGGAGAGGAGAGGAGAGAAGAGATGAGAGAGAAGAGAGAGAGAGAGAAGAGAGAGACAGAGAGAAGAGAGAGAGAGGAGGAGAGAGAGAGAGATGAGAGAGATGAGAGAGAGGTTTAGAGGGGAGGAGGGAGGGAGAGAGAGAGAGAGACGAGAAGAGGAGATGAGAGAGAGAGAGAGGAGAGAGAGAGGAGAGAGAGGAGAGAGGAGAGGAGGAGGGAGGAGGAGGGAGCGAGTCGGGAGAGGGAGAGTGCTAGACGGAGAGAGGGAGAACTGGAGGAGACGAGAGAGAGAGTAGATGGAGAGTCGGAGATGGGGGGGAGACGGCGTCGTCGGAGGTCGGGAGAGTGGGATAGGATGAGAGAGGAGCCGAACGGATCGCCTGGAGAGCGATCGAAAGAGAGGCAGAGGACGCGGAGAGAGTGTGAGAAGGTCGCAGACGGAGCGACCGGAAAGAGGAAGCGTGAGAGAGAGGAGAAGAGAGAGAGAGCAGAGACGAGAGAGAGAGGAGAGAGAGCGATGACTGAGAGTATCGACTGGAGGAGTGAGGTAGAGAGAGGGTAGAGAGGAGATGACGAGATCACGACGAGAGACGACGGAGAGGAAGGAGATGAAGAGAGAAGAGAGAGAGAGAGAGAGAGAGAGAGAGGATGAGAGAGAGAGAGAGAGAAGAGAGAGAAGAGAGAGAGAAGAGGGCAGAAGAAAAGCTGCAAGACGCAAATGCAATGCAAACAGGACATTTCCATACAAAGATTCCCCAAAAGGCTCTCGGAACACGCCATGTTCAACTCTCAACTGCCTCAGCATTGCAGCATTACCATAACATCCCCCTAAGAAAAAAACACT